>JAANDH010001162.1:80185-141298 GCA_011799765.1 Nymphaea thermarum
TTAAACTTGTGCATCCAAAGAGATCCTTATTTCCAGTGGCTCCCAAAATATTTGGTTGCACATGTTTTGTTCACATTCTTGGACCCACACGTGACAAATTGGGGGCCCAAGCCGTTAAATGTATTTTCATTGGTTACTCCAGAAACCATAAAGGCTACAAATGCTTTGATCCCTTAACTCATAAAGAGTATATCAGTGCAGATGTCACATTCTTTGAGTCTCAACCTTATTATAGTTCCACTTCTACATCTACTGAGATGCCACGGTCTCCAAATCCATTACCTATCCCTCCTATTCCTTTGGAGTCGTTTCCGTGTGTATCTCCTCCGTCTGTTGTGTCCAAGTTTCGTGATCCACCGCTGGTCTACGCACGTCGACAGGAACCCTCTCATACTCCTTTGCCAACCATTTCTCAGGAGGTAAGTACACCTGAAGTGCATAGCCCTGTTGATGATCCTTGTCAAGATCTACCTATTGCTCTTCGCAAAGGCAGGCAGCAATGTACCTTACACCCTATATCTCATTTTGTGTCTACTGATGGGGTTGATAAAACTATGCAACAGTTCATTCATGCTTTGGCTGCTCATATAGTTCCTACCTGTCACCAACAGGCTTTATTAGACACCCAATGGAGACAGGCTATGCAAGATGAGATGGATGCCTTAGTACAGAGGGAGACTTGGGAACTGGTTGATCCTCCCCCTCGATGCGATGTTGTTGGCTCAAAGTGGGTATTCACAGTTAAGTATAATTCTGATGGTTCTTTGGAATGGTACAAAGCTCGATTGGTTGCTAAGGGCTACACACAGACCTATGGTGTGAATTTCTTTGAGACATTCTCTCCCGTTGCTCGGTTGGGCACTATTCGCCTTATTATTTCTGTGGCTGTCCACCATGATTGGCATATGTATCAACTCGATGTCAAAAATGCATTTCTGTATGGTGATCTTGATGAAACTGTCTATATGCAACAACCACCAGGATTTGAAAGACAGGGGGAGTGTGGATAGTGTGTAAGATGAAGAAAGCTATCTATGGACTCAAACAGAGCCCTCGTGCGTGGTTCCACAAGTTTTCCGAGGTAGTCTCTCAGTGTGGCTTTGTCAGATCTCCTCTTGATCATTCTTTGTTTATCAAGAAGGCTTCCAGAGGCATAACTGTTCTTGTGGTTTATGTGGATGATATTATCCTCACGGGTGATTCTGATCAAGAAATGTCNGAGCATGTTTAATATGTATGCTCCAGCTTGAGGGGGAGTGTTGAAATGAAGAAAAGTTTATGTTTTAGGGGGTTCGGTGTAATATTAAAGAGTTATAGCTCTCTTTAATATTTTTATGTTTTTGCTTATGGTATTGTGTAAAACTCTTGTTTTACCCTAATCTCTTTTATAATAGAGATTAGGGCTATCGTAATGGATTTGAACTTCCTCAATCTCTCGACTGCCTCTCTCTCTCTCTCTCTCTCTCTCTCTTTTCTCCGCTGCAACACCATCTATCACCAAAAATCTGCTTTCTGTACACAAGTTTACAAAAGATAATGATGTGTTGCTTGAATTTCACCCGCAATTTTGCTATGTTAAGGATGCCAAGACAGGGCAGGTTCTTCTCAAGGAAAATAATGAGTGTGAGTACAAGCTGCACTTGGGAGATATTAGGAGTCAACCAGCGGCTCTTCTTGGTGAACGAACTACGCAGCAAAAATGGCATGAGTGACTTGGGCATCCTTCCATGAAAATTGTGCAGCATGTCCTTAGTAAATATGGACTTCCTTCTAGTTTCAATAAAATTGACTCTCTGTGTGAAGCATGTCAAATGGGGAAGAGTCATAGTTTACCTTTTTCTAGTTCATCTCATGAAATAAATGGACCATTAGACATTATATTTTCTGATGTTTGGGGCCTTGCGCCCATTGCTTCCATGCAAGGATATTATTATTATGTTAATTTTGTTGATGGATATTCAAGGTTCACTTGGTTATTTATTATTAAAAGAAAGTCTGAAGTTTTGACTATTTTTCGAGACTTTCAAAAACTTGTTGAGAGACAATTTGGGCGACCCATCAAGGCATTTCAAAGTGATTGGGGAGGAGAATATAGATCTCTATCCACTTACTTAAAGTCATGTGGAATTGATCATTGCATTTCATGCCCTCACACTCATCAGCAAAATGGGAGAGTAGAGCGAAAACATCATCATATAGTAGAAATAGGCCTCGCCTTACTTGCTCATTCTAGCCTTCCCCTCAAGTTTTGGGATTTTGCCTTTCTTACAGCTGCATTTCTTATTAATCGTCTGTCATCACCTGTTACAAACATGAAAAGTCCCTTTCAACTACTCTTTAACCGAATCTCTGACTATGCCTTTCTTAAAACCTTTGGATGTGCCTGCTACCCTCATCTTCGTCCTTACAATACTCATAAATTACAATATCGCAGCACCAAATGCATATTTGGCTATAGTACCACACATAAAGGCTATCTTTGCTTGAATTCTTCCACTTCAAGACTCTATATTTGTCGTAATGTCATTTTTTATGAGAATGTTTTTCCCTATAAATCTATATCTGCCCCCAAACCTGAGCCACCATCTTCTTCTATCTCTCCACCAATGGAAATTCCTCTCCTCATTACAGCCTGGTCACCTTCACCATCACCACCACCATCCATTTCTCCACATGCACCTGCTATTACCACATCACCACCATCTTCCCCTTCACCACCCGCACAAACATCACCTTCACCTTCACCACCCTCTCCCTTCCCATTACCCTTACCTAATGAATCACCTCCTCCAGCCCCCAAAACTCACTCCATGATCACTCGCCTCCAAATTGGATCCATTAAACCCAACCCCCGTTACATTACTTACCTTACCGAGTTGCCTTTAGAAATTGAACCTAAATCTTTTACCCAAGCCTCTAAACTCTCCCATTGGCACAATGCCATGCTTGAGGAATACAATGCTTTGATGAAGAACAACACTTGGATTCTTCTTCCTCTCTCTCCCTCTCACAATATTGTTGGCAATAAATGGGTCTATCGTATCAAGAGAAAAGTTGATGGCAATATTGACAGATATAAAGCTCGTCTTGTGGCCAAAGGGTATACACAGGAATCCGGCATTGATTATTTTGAAACTTGTAGCCCTGTGATTAAACCCACCACAATTCGAATTGTTCTTACTCTTGCTGTTTCACACAATTGGGTGGTTCGCCAGTTAGATGTCAACAATGCGTTCTTACAGGGCACTTTATCTGAAGATGCTTATATGTTACAACCTCAAGGCTTTGTTAATACTCAATATTCGCATCATGTATGCAAGTTACAGAAAGCTCTTTATGAACTTAAGCAAGCACTTCGAGTCTGGTTTCAATGCCTTAGTTCCTTTCTTATTTCAAACGGGATCTCCGCCTCCAAGATTGACACTTCGCTATCTCTCAAATTTGTGGGCTCTCATTCCATCTTTATTCTTATTTATGTTGATGACATATTGATCACTGGAAGCTGCCCCGCCGCCATTCATCAGCTTATATGTCAAATGGGTTGTGCATTCTCAATAAAAGATCTTGGGCATCTACATTATTTTCTTGGAATTGAAGCACAATTTACACCTCAATGACTCTTTCTTTCTCAACGCCAGTATATGCAAGATCTTCTCAAGCAAAGCGACATGGTCTATGTCACATAGGTACGGGTACCAGTATTGGTACGGGTACAGACCATTTTCAAAAAACATGGGTACGGGGGTACGGCCGTACACACGGACATATATATATATATATATATATATATATATATATATATATATATATATATATATATATATATATATATATATATATATATATATATCAAAAAATTTTAAACAATAACAAAATGCTAAGGGTGTTCCTTTAAATACATTTTTCTTAAATTTTTCTGATTTTTACTAGTTTTTTTCTGTTTTTTTCTGATTTTTTGGATTTTTTTAGATTTTTTCTGATTTTTTTTATTTTTTAAATTTTTTCGCCGTACCCAACCCCGTACCCGTACCCGCACCAGTACCATACCTGTACCGGTAGGGTACGGTGCCCTCCTAGCCGTACCCATGTTACTTAGAACAGGGTTTATATCAAGCCCCTTCCTTCGCCTTTAGCTGTTGGCTAAAAGTTATCCAAGTTCGATGGGACGCCGCTGCTTGATCCTACTCTATATCGCCAAATTGTTGGTGCTCTCCAGTATGCTACCCTTAGGAGACCCGATCTTGCTTATGCCACCAACAAGGTCTGTCAGTTTATGCAAGCTCTTACCACTGTTCATTGGGCTGCCGTCAAACGCATACTTCGCTACATTAAGCACACTCTTCATCTTGGGTTTCTTATTCGGCCGTCCTCGCAGCTTTCTCTTACAGCATATTCTGATGCCGATTGAGCTAGAAATCCTGATGATCGAAGATCTACTACCGGCTTTGCCATCTTTTTTGGAGATTCTTTGGTTTCGTGGTTTGCAAAGAAGCAAAATACTGTTGTTCGCTCCAGTACTGAGGCAGAATACCGGGCGCTGGCCTCCACTGCCGCCGAAGTTCTCTTCATATCCTATTTTTTACACGAACTTCGTCACCCTCTTTCCACCATTCCCCGGCTCTTATGTGACAATATGGGTGATGTTCAATGGACTGCCAATCCGGTTTTTCACCAACGCACTAAGCATATTGAAGTCGATATTCATTTCATTCGAGATTATGTGCAAAATCATCGTCTTACAGTTCATCATGTTCCTGCTACTAACCAACTTGCTGATACAATGACCAAGCCCCTTGCTCGCTCACCATTTGAATCAATTCGTGTCAAGCTTAACGTCCTTCCTAGGCCATTCAGCTTGAGGGGGGCTATTGGAGATAACGCTCAAGGGAACAATGTCGCCGGCAATCAAAAAATTAAGAAAGAAAATCAAAGGTGTAACCAACAATATCGTCAAGATATTGATGTCAATCAAGATCCTAAAAATCAAGAAATGAATTACCCCTGTATTCCTTTAAATGTCAATGGAACCTCTCACAAATGATTGAGTCATGTGAGAGACAAACCTTTTGTTTGTGGATGTAGACTCGATTCTGAGTCGAACCACGTTAAAACTCTCTGTGTTTTGCCTCTTTCCCTTTTAATGCCCATCCCTCTTACGACACTCTAACTGATCTAACTGATGTAGGCACCCATGGCAGCTACCCTAAGCATCCATCCTACCACCAATCGTCAAGATGGTCCACAGCCATCGTGCCCAATTCATCTACTTGCTAGAAAGATGGGAAAATTGTTTTCTCTAGTATACAAACAATCCCAAATGACATCAATGGGGAATGAAAATGAGAAAACAAGAGAAAGAAGTTACATAAGGGTGAGGGCACGTGGTTGGGTGAGCATTATAGTCCGTGAGAGAGGGGCAAAGAACAAGAGTGAGGGTTCAAATGAGAGAGAGAGAGAGAGAGAGAGCGAGAGATAATAGAAGAGGGAGAGTGAGCATGAGTTATGGGGAGAGCGTCCGGGAGAGAGGGACTAGAAGAGAGACAATGACTGCACAAGAGAGAGTGAGAGAGAGAGTTCGGCTGAGGGAGAAAGCAGGAAAAAGCTCAGGGGAAACAAGGGAGAGCAAGAGCTAGAGAGAGAGTGCCAAGCGAGAGGTTTGGGAGAGGGTTTGGTCGAGAGACAATAAACAAGGGAGAGAGTGAGGGATGGAGTGTGCGAAAGAAGGAGAGAGTTCAAAACAGAGGGGGAGAGAGCACAGAGACTGAGGGCAAAAGAAGGACAGGGTGCATGAGAGATAGAGGACGAGAGGGGGAAAAACCAAGCTAGAAACAAGAGAGACTAAGCGGACGAGTGAGAGAGTGCTCAAGAGAGAGCGTGGGAGACTGTGTGGTTGAGATGGAGAGCGTAGTAAGAGATGGTCAATAGAAGGTTCAGAGCGAGGGAAAACGACAAATCCAGAGAACAAGGGTGAGCGAGGGAGAACTCACCTCTTTCCTGTTGCCTTCTCCTCCTTTTCCTTTATGCTGCTGCGTCCTCAACCTTTGCTCCTTCTTCTGCTTCCTCTTCCTTAGCTCGTTTCTTCATTTGTTCTTCTTCTTTCTCACTTCCTCCTCATTGAGAGGAGCTGTCGCTGTCATCGGGTGTTACATTTTATATGCTAGTCACTTATACTCAATTTTAGGGACGTGATCTGTCTTCAATCACTAGCATGAAATTTTTTCATTTTATTTGGCATAGAGTCATTATCATGGCTCCTCAAGTAAAAACAAATCTAAACCAAATTGAGCTTTGCTTGTCAAATAATGAAAACGAGGTCCACAAAGAGAGTTAAAATATCAACATGTTGCTCTTCTGAAGGAACAAACTCAATGTATCTCTTTCTTAGCCACCTTTTCTCTTACAAAATAAAAATCAATTTGAAAACATGAAACACAGATTAGCTGCTAATAAGTTGCTCCAAAATTCTCACATCGTAAGATATGTGTACCATAATTGAGAACATGTAGTTCTGTGGGAAGAGATTTGAGCCATACAAGTTCTAAAACTACTTTAGCAATAGCCTTGGATTCTGTCTCAAAAGATGATCATGCTATAGGTTGGTGTTTATTTGAGCCCTAAGAGATAATATTTCCACCCAGGAGAGCGACAAACCCATTGACGACCGACCACTACAAGAAAACAAGCTTATACCTTGTTTTCTTTCATCGGCATAGATAGAAAACTATAGTGTTGATGTTTTCACCGGTAATGAAAGATATGCTGGTGCTGGATTTCACCGGGAACGAACTGTCATAGAAAATTGGGCAGCATGATCTATAACGGTGCATAATACCACCGGTAGAAGCAGCAATTTTGGATAGGCAGGCAAGGTTTATAACGGCAAAGCTATGCACGTGAAACTAACCATTGGTATAATTAATAATTTACAACCGTGACTTTCTTTGCGACTAAAGTAATTGTTGAATTGCTGGCACAAATACTAGGTGCTACCGGTATATAAACAACTTATAGCAGTTTCACCAGTATAGATGACCTTGTATATATACATATAAAAAAAACCATGAAGCCTGCCCCGCAGATTGTGTTTCCCAGCCTTTTTTCTTTTCCCTCCACTGTGGCTTTTCTTCCCAAATCCTTTTCTCTTCCCTCTGGTGTCCTTTGAAGTTTCCAGAATCATCGATGGCATTCTAGCATCATCTATTTTTTCGACGGGATCGTGTGCTGCTCTTCCGCTGCATGTAGATCCCGAGTGATACTTCGAAGGTAAGCATCGGCCCTTGTCCTTTTTTTCCTTTTGCTTGCGGCAAGGGCCCAATGCCCTCCTTCACCTAATGTCATGACCCTTTGTCTCTCTCTCTCTCTCTCTCTTTGAGATAGGAAAAAGTGGAAGGCCCTTTCCCCTGAACCTTTTACCATAGTGACGCACTTCAACAATGTTAGGAGCGACCTAGTGAGCCATGTTCCACCAGATTTCATGGCAGATATCAGGGCTTTCTTCCTGCTTGTATGCTTGTTAGGACTACTATGCATAATATGCAATTTGAAATGCCGATGTAGAACACCTCCCTCTAGGAAATCAAGAGTGTATACTGTTTGGTCGTTAAAGCTCGCTGATCGGGTTCATCTGCTAAAGGGCCAATTCACACTTTCCTGGCAGTTGTGGGAGAGTTTAAAGGCAAAATGTTCCTGGATTTAGGGCATGGAACTATGTTCCTTTGCTTCTACATTCTTCCCCTTTCTTCTTCTTCCTACTTGGTCTAGAATGATGAATGCCAGTGGTTCCTGCTCCTTTGCAATTGAGTGGTTGTATATTTGCAGCTCAAGAGGAGGTTCCATGATGAGGATGTGCAGAACAACTCTCAAGATCTAATATTGGCTCATCTCCAATTAGAGAAGAGGTCACCTCCCCTTTTTCCATTTTTGCTATCTGCATCGGTTCTTGTTTCACCGAGGAAAGTTGCTCATCTATGCTATGATCTTTTTTTCTTCTATTGATTGAGTAATTTACTTTGGTTGTTAAGTTATGCACTAATTGAGGCATTTGGAACTTGATTGTTGTTTTTCAGTTCTCTTCGCTGCAATGCATTTCTTTGCATGTCCATTTTTGTCGTTTTCCTAACATCAGATTACAAGAGAGCAAGGATTGCACTTGCTCGATCTGATACTCTTTAGTGGTACCTAAATTTTACTGCAATCCGCAACTTTCAGAAACTGTGAACTCTTTTCCTTAGAGAAAACCAATATGTTGGTTTTTCTACATATCTTGAAGAAGCTTATTTATTGATGTATCATGTACCTCTTGTGCATGCTATGGGTTATACTGAAAAAGGGCTCAAGTGGCTTTTTCCCTCCATCCTCACCTCTCTCCAAATCCTCCATTCTCTCTCTCTCTCTCTCTCTCTACACACACAAAAGGCTTCATGATCTGCCAAACTTGTGATTTTAGCTGCCACAATTAAAAGAAAATGAAACATTTAAAAAGAACAATGAAAAAGGAGGTAGGATTAAGGTTATATAAAGTAATTTATGAGGTCATACAAAGAAAAACCAGCTTCAAGATTAGTTTATCCTCCCATGGCGAAGGAGCTATGCTAATTTTCAGTGTCATGCAGTTGTTTGGAATTGATTGCATAAACACCCTCATTCTTAAAACCTAGATTGTGATAGTTTATTTTCATTTTCACTTTCCTCTATTTGAGAGAATGTATTCCCAGCTTGAAAGTAGGAAATTTGCTGACAAAATGTGCAAGTTATACATTGATTTTCCCAGTGGCCTTTCCTCTTTGGATATCTAGAATATGCTTGATTTTCTGTTTTAGTAGATGCAGAAGAGGATGTCCCTTTCTACAGTTCTCAAAACAACTTAAATAAAGCGCCCTTCTGTCGAATAACAGGCATAGCTCGAAGAACATCATATGCCTGCATCCATTTCAATAAAATCAAATTGAGTGTGTCGGTTGAAAAAACTCTCGTCTTCTTTGTTGGCTTAATCTGAAAACTTGGGGAGCCTGGGGTTTCATGGCTCGATGTCTTTGAAGCTCTGTTTTTTTATTTGGTAATTATATATTTTGTAGAAAGAAGTGATTAAGCCAGCAGTGAACGGGATGCTGAACATCATGAGGTCATGCCTCAAGGCAAGGACACTGAGGTGTGTAGTTTTCACTTCATCAGCTGGCACGGTTAACATCGAAGAACAGGCAATGAGGAAAGGGCAGTGTATGATGATGAGTGCTAGAGCGATATTCAGTTCTGCAGGACCAAGAAGATGACAGGGAGGGTAATCTCAGCAGAAATAATCATGTAAAGTTGGAACTTCTTGACATGCCATAACAGCAGTTATTGATTTGGTCTCATCTCTTGAAATTTTGATTATTCTAATTGTATTTGTTTCCTTACTCCTTGTCTTTTGTTAGTACGATTATCCTATTGTAGGAACAAAAAGAAGCAGCAATGGCACACACACACACACACATAGAAAGAGAGAGAGAGAGAGAGAGAGAGAGAGAGAATTTGCGCATTGAGGTGGGAAGGGAGAAGCTTCCTTGAGGAGGGGAAAAGGTTGGGCGGGTATTGTTCTCTTGCTATTATGTGATTGGTTTTTATCTTGTCCTTGGTATGAATCTCACCTTTCCACTCCAGTAGAGAAGATTCCATGCAATAGGGTGCAGAGTACAAGGGCTGGAAACACTAGTTTTTTCTTTTATGTTTGTTTAACATGAAATTATTGCAGTTGCATTTGGGATGAATGATTTTCTTTATTCTATAAAATCAACAGGTTTCCTTTTACAATGTTGCTTGCAGAAGACTGTCAAGATGGTTTGGAACTGGGCAGAAGCTATAAGGGTGGCATGTGTGTTTATTGTGGTGACAATTTTGTGGTTGGCTCCTTGGTCATTTGGTGTACTTGGAGCTATGGCTTCTAGCAATGGTTATACAGGTACAGGGCACTGCTTACTTCTTCGGTTGCGGTATAAAGTTTCCTTTGCAGTCAATTATTAATCTCTTAATGAATTGAAGCATGTCCAAGGACTTTGTATGTAATCGAGTTTATTTTGGTTCTGACAATCAGTTCATATTGGATTGGTGCAGCCCTTTATAATATGTTTCATGCTGTAGTGTTGAGAATGGAGTTCTATGTACTTATTCATGGTGGTAAAGGACTACCATCACCTTTTAGTTGATTGACTTATAATAAAGTTGCATTATAGGTGCTAATAAACAAAAAAAATGAGAAGGTGACAAGCTTCTCATTGGCCTTGTTCTTTTTGTGTTTAGTTTTTGTTCCTTATGTAAAGATAATATCATTTTTTGCTAGGAATTTTTTTTTTGTTAACCTTTGTACAGAGCTGTCACGTGCGGATAAATTTGGTCCTGCATCAAATTGAAGAAATCAAGGTATGGTGATCCAAGATATAAACTGTTTATGCTTTTCATTCCAGTCAAGTTATGATAATTTATTGGGAATTCCTTGCTCTACACAGCCATAATTTTTTAAGTATATGAATTTTATTTGCAGATTATCCCCATTAGCTTAGAAGATAAAGGTAAAATCTTATTCCATGCACTCGAGACCGTGACATGTAGAGTGTGACCCAATCTGCTCTCTCAACTCTCTGGTTTGTATAATATGACTTGACCGGCTCTAATGAAACCAAAGATGGACGATTTGGTGGTGCACTCTATGTACCCAGCATACTCTATGTTGTGGCAAACTACTCATCTTGTTCTTCCAACAACTATTACTGACATTGCGGCTTGCTCTAAAATTTACTTTCTTGCTCTTGCTTCTTTTCTCCCCTAGCATTTCTTCCTCCAATTTCATTAACTATGTTGATATATCGTTTCTCCAATGATTGCTTCCATACTTCCACTTCATCTATTGCTTTGTGGGTTTTCTTTTTGCTGGTAACTATGGGTTTGACTTACTCAGATCAGCTTAACCCATAGTTACCTTAAACTCTATAATCCAAAGAATACCTTAAACTCTATAGAGACAAATAGGAATGAAACATAACCTCGGAATACTTCTTCCATCCAATGCATTTTTTGCAGCAGTTGCAGTTTCAGTCTTGGAGAATTGGATTAAAGCCTGGAGAAATTAAACAAATAAATTAGAGGCATGAAAGGGTCCCCAAATAACTCTTCTGCATGAGCTGCACCTCAAATACTTATACAAAGATGCCAATGTTTATCACCTGGAAACCAGCTGTCTTCTCAAAAGTTGCAATTTTGTGCACAAAACCAAAGGCTGAAAAGACCTGCATTTTTGCCAAAATGGATGTCAGGCATTTGGATTCAATGATCCACAGGGGGGAAAGGGACCAGAATTTGTCAAAGGTGCATGAAGCCTCTACAACAGAACCAACATAGATGATAAAAGAAGATTCCTAAAGTAGCTTCTATGTCAAAGTAGAACACATTGCTAGTTCATGGCCTCACAAACTATTAAGAAATGATTGGGTGGCAAATGTCATAACTTTCTTTGTGTTCTCAATCATTTTGAAATTTGAAGGTTGAACACTAAACCACAAAAGGTAGATTCAAAAGCCATGTCTTTATTGTGATATGTGCATTTTTATTAGCAAGCTCTAGGGAAAATTGACTTTTTCATGCTTTCTATCACATATTAGAGCCAAACATATTCCATACAAAAGTGTGAAAAAAACTAACAGAGGAATAGTACATTGTGGAGGCGCGATTTGGCATTGAATTGGTTCAGACTAGATTTGGAAGCTCGGGATTGCTAAGCCTAAACCCATTGGTAGCTGGTAGTTGTCAACCTACTAAAATTGGCAACTCATTCCAGCTGCGCTCCCAAAAAGCATTTATGGTTAATGGAAACCAATAATCCTCACCTTTGCACTAACCAATAGTAGTTCAGATACTGTCGTCAAATGCCAAATTATGTAAAATACCAGCTGCAGCTCCCAAAAAGCATTTATGATTAATGGAAACCAATAATCCTCACCTTTGTACTAACCAATAGTAGTTCAGATACTGTTGTCAAATGCCAAATTATGTAAAAATGAGGTCAATTCAATCACCTTTATCATGATTGGATGCCCAGCAAATTTTTGCAAAAAAAAAAGGGATGAAAACTTCAACACATAAATAACATGCACCTGGGTTGCTATGTTGGACATAGAACTGCTAGGAAAGGGGGTTTTGGTTTATGTTTAGTAAGTTCTAGGCCAACCCAAATTTTCTTTTAAAACATGGCAATCCTAAATCCTCCATTTTTCTTCCTCCCTCAAGCTTTCTCTAATCTGCCATGAGAATGCCTCCACCGTGAGGACCTCATGCCAGCTGCCACCTGTCCTAACCTCCAACAACTACTGACTCCAAAAACAGTCTGAAGTTTCCAGCAATTAGTGGCAAGTCGCAACCTAGAGGTACTCGGAATTTTTTCTACCATTTTTATGCTTTTCAGTTAAATGCTTAGTATGAATTTTTTTTGCTAAACAAAGCATTTTAACAAATTCTGTTCTGTGGTTTTGCCTTATTTGAGCTTTAAACTCTTTCTTTATTTTTCTTGTTGAGACATATGGTTCTCTTGTTTTAAATCCTAAATCCTTTATTTATTTTTTCTTCTGTTTCTTTTTTTATCAGACCCATTCTTTCTTATTTTCTGTTTTTGAAATATACTGCTGTGCTCTATCTATTTTAATGTTTTGATCCGTAAAACAGTTTATTTTGTGTTTCAAACTCTCTATTAGAATGTGTAAGACATGCCCAATACATACAGTCACCTATTAGCATCTTGGATAACTGATTCTTCACTTATTTCTTATTTAGTTTTGTTTTACAACTCTCAAGAACTTTTCTCCAGCCATGGTCTAGCATTCTGATTTCTTAATCTTGAATACAAATCTATAAATATTTAGTATTTTGCTGAGTCATGTCTCAAAATAACATGTTCAAATTTCAATCATATTTTGAAGTAACATGCTCAGTCATATTTTAATGTTCCTCACAATTGCTATTTGACGACATTTAGCATTTCAAATACAATTTTTTCTATCCAGTCATATTTTAGCATATTGAAGAATTTCATTCTTTTCAGTTTTCTGCTAGCCACGGATGAGGTGGAGGAGCTAGGACAATGGTGACCATTTTGTTATGTACTATGAACAATTCCTTTATCCTATAATTGCAACTAATTATGTATGAAGCACAAACTTATAAAATATTTTGCTTGAATTCTGTGAATCATTGCAACTTATGACTTCTTTAATTGGATTTTGTGGTTCATGACTATCAATTACATATATAAATATATCCCGCTATGCCCCTGTACCGACATTTTCTTGAAATCATCATGTCTACCCTTTGTACCTATGCCTAGACAAGCAACCATGGACTTAGTCCAAAACATAATCGCTAACAATTAGGACTGAGTCACTGACACTTGACCAACCAAAACTAGAAGGGTTTGAACTGATTGTTGATGCAGATCAACTACATTAGTAAATTAATCACATGAATGAATTATCTTTTACTCTCTTGGATACCATGTTTTCTGCGCTTATAAGACTTTTGAACAGTCAAACCAACACTGAAGGTATCAAATGATGGTGCTGATAAAGGAGCATTCTTCCACCGATTGTGCTTTGGTTAACCGAAAGGAGCCAATATTCATATCCCAAAATTGATTTATATGGTGCAAAAATGTCACCCTTTATGTATGGTACTTTTTTATTTTCTTTTGTTCCCTAATATGTGTTCACTTTTAAGCTTGGGTTGGTGCTCGTTGTTTAGAAAATGTTTATTTGCTTTTCTATGATCATGCAAAACCATATGACATTAATGCTGAGATGCCATGATACATGTCCTCCTTTAAGTTTGGGTTTCTTCCTTTTCCTTTCAATTGGTATTCTTTCTGAGATTATTCTTTTATGTTTTTTAGTGAATCATGTGGGTTTAATAATAATTTTCTTTTATAATTTCTTTTCTATATTCCTATAGGAAATGATTATTGGAGCTTTCTGATAAGATAGAAGTAGAAGTACTCAAGAACCTTATTTTTTAATAATTTTTGCATAATTTTCACTGTCATATTACTTGTTTCAACTATATTAAAGTCCTTATGTCAAATTTTTGTCTTTTAGAGTTGCATTGACCGTATTTGGACTTGTTGATTTCTGTCTAGAATTCAGGTCCTAAGTTTTGAACATAATGGAGCTTGTTTTTGTCATTTTAAGCTCTGTCTAGTTTTTGTTTTCTCCGAACTAACTGTTGTCTTTCTTCTTCCAGCTTAAGAATTAAGTGACTTCCGAAGTTGAAGATTTAGAGACTTGTGGTATCTCCATGTTCTCTAGAGAATCTATAAATTAGAACAAATTCATCTCTAGAGTTTGAAGAGGCACATATTGGCGGCCTCTAATGATTAAGAGATGGCATTCATTGCCATTTCTCTAGAACTGTCTCATGTTGGTTTCTCTAAATGCAAGTTTTGACTAGGGATCCATCCATTTATATTTCCAAAATGGTGCTGATCTCTGCTAGCTCAGTTTTATGCATTTGGGTCAATGTGAAGTTTACATCTTGCAGCCTCCTGAAATGGGTTCAATCCATCTAAAGCTTCATGCTTGTGGCGCTCCGCGTGTGGGATCGCATCATGTGCAGAGCATGTGATCTTCTAAGGCAAGTTGTACTTATGCAACGTGTGGAGGACATACTGATAGGAGAAATAAGGTAAAATATGCCATGACATCTTTCTGGTTCCTTCGTGTATACTTTTGTGAATTGGACTTATTGTATTCATTTTGTGAACTGAACTGTCTGGTAATGAGTCATGTTCATAGCTTGTATTCACTTATTTTATTGTGAACTTTGTGTATTCCTTTACAAACAGTTTATTCTTGAGTAATAAAAGATATGTTTATCAGATGATGCTGCTTAAAATTTTGAGAATGATCCTACTTTTCTACAGCACTGATGGTAGCATAAATCTATTATTTTTAGATGTGCACAGGGTTTAAGTAAAAAAAAGTTGTGAAAATTAAGATTAATTGAAATTTATTCTTAAAAAAAAGACCAATAGTGGTGATAAATTCACCGCTATATATTTACCAGTAACCAGGCAATACCAGTGACATAACAATGCAAAGAATCACTGCTATAATCTAATACCGATTAAAATTTTCACCGACTTATTAATCTTAACTTCACCGCCATCTATCTGCATATGTGATATCAAAATAGCCGCTATAACCTTTGCTGATGGTGTCTACAGCGGTGATGGTAGGAGGGACCAATACCTAAACCTATATCAGTGAAATCGATCACCGGTAGAGACTCCTTTCATGTACTGCAACTGTCATTTGGGCGTCCTACCCAGTTAGTATCATAGTAGACTTTAAGTGTCCATAATATAACGTTATGAATTATGAGGCCGAAAGATATGGTTCCATGCAATTATCAACGAATTCACTTAACATGAAACCCAATGAGTGTTTTTCAGTTCATGCACAAACAACAATACTTTATTCACGACATAGATAATGTGAGGCTAAGTTAACGTGATGTACTGTAATGCTTCAACAAGGGTTCTAAACATAGTGACATCTGATAATTGATCGTTCTTAGCTTAAGAGAGAGGTATTGGGGGATACAGGAGTAACCATAGGTTGGATACTTGTCATGCGTCCCATGGATAAAAAATCAAAGATATACTTCCTCTCATATAGTATAAGCATATTTAGCATCTCAATGCCGATAAAATAATGTGGGCCCCTAAATCTTTGATAGAGAATTGGTGGTCAATGCCTTCAATTGTTTCATGAATTTCTTGAGATGAATTGATCATCAATATAATGTTGACAACATAAATCAAGATGTAAACAAAATAAGAGAGAGACTTTCTAATGAACAATGACAAGCCAGACCTACATTCAAAGAAACCATGTGTTATTAAGAGATCAAATTGTCAAAACATGCCCATGGAGCCTGAAATACATGTTTAGGTCATGCAGCACCTTCAAAACTTGGAGGTTGTGTAACGTTTTATGTTATTTCAGGTCGGGCTGGAGCGGGTCCAGAATCGGACTCGAATTCCAGGCGTAAAGAGGAGCACGACGCCGGCTCTCTCTTCCTCTTCGTCTCTTCTTCCTCGGCCGCCTTAGCGTCTCCCTCTTCTTTACTCTTTAGTCTCGCTTGGTTGCACAAAACGCAGAAAAGAAGAAGGCAGAAGGTGTGGCAGCTGCGACAGAGGTGAAGGACGGCAGCGGCGCTTAGGTGAGCCTTCTCGACCTCTCTCTGCCTCTTCCTTCTTCTCTCTTCATTCTTTTCCTCCTCCCTCTCTTGCTGTTTTTGTCGCTTTTCCCCCTGACCCGAGTCTTTCGCCCTCTCTCCCTTGGCACTCTCTGTTCGTCTCCTCTCTATCTGCATTCTCTCACTGCCTGCCCCTCTCGGTCTGCTCTCCCTCTTTCCCGCAAGCTCCCACTCCCCTGTGTGCCGCTTCTCCCACTCGCAGCCCCCCTTCTCACTCTCGCATGTCTCTGCTCGAGCTCTCTCTCCCCGTCTCTTTTGTCTCCTCCACTCTCTCTCCCCATTGCGGTCTTTATGTTGTGAGCATGTTTCCCTCAACCGGATCACCACCTAACTCAGCGGACTGCCTCCTTCTAATGACAGACCCCTCTTTTAAACTCCCTTTTCATTGATTTTCACTCTTTTGTGGCCGTGGGATTGGATTGCAGCTTGAGGATGTGTTTTTCCTCTTATAACAACAAAGTGAAGGCATTGATGGTGACGACATCGAGCAATAATTGGCGTTGGCGCTTAGTCAAACACTTGAGGTGGCTGCTGGGAACACTACAACAATTTGGACTCTAAGAGCTTAAATTGTTTAATATTTTATGTTAGCGCATGTAATTATTGATTGAGCATGCTACACTTAAGATTAAAAGTTTTAGAATGCATGTTAGCGATGTCGCTATTTTGAGGAAACTCTAGGACTATTTTGGAGGGGCGATTCGAAGCAATTAGGAAACATGACAGAGATTGTGATGATGTGGAGAAGGTTTAGAACAATTTTAACGAACTCATGAAATATGCTTTTGTTGATGTGTATGTACGTCGTTTGTTGAGAAAGAGTGTATGTTAGGAAGACGCCTCAACTAAGGAAGCAAGGGAGAAACATATTAGTAATTGGTTCAAATCGAAAGCGTGGAGCTAAAATCGTTTGGTGACAACCTCAAAGAGTTGAGAAGAGAGCTATTGGAGGGCTTTGCATCGATACTACCCGTTGACACCCTCTTGAGGCGATGACCTTTGCCTCAGTGATTATATTTCATACTTGTATAGAATGTAAAGCGAAGCGAGTAGAGAACTTATTACTTGCTTATGTTTGCAGGTACACCGGGCACGTCGAGTAGACCTTGAGCAACAAGACTCGAAGCTCGAGACATTTTGGGTATTCTGGTGACGCGCAATAGGTGTGACGACGTTCAAGGCAAATCCCTATTGGGGCCTACCTTTTAATGTGTGTTTTTATGATCATTTCACTGTGTTGTGATTGAGCGAATGTATGCATGTGATTAGATTGTTATGAGATAAGTTTTGTTTTAAAAATTATTATGTAATTACATGTGCATGTTAGAAATGATAACTTCTTAGGACAGATGAGGTGTTGTATCAAGTCAAGTATCTCCTCGGCCCCAATTGTGCATTAAAAAGCATCATAGCATGAAAATTGTCTTGGACAATTACGAGCCAATCACTTATCGAGACTATTCTCTGTGGTTTGGTTAAGTTTTAAAAGATGTGATTGATGTGTGTGACTAATGTGAATGTTGTGATATGTTGCACATGGATTGTCGTGGGCATGAATGCAAATAAATGAAATTGAAAGGTAATTGTACTTATAATATTATGACGGCTAGCTAAGAATGTTAATTGTATGTAACCCTCGTGTGGAGACAATTGGAGGTATGGGTACACTCGCAAAATGAACCAACCTCACAATCTAGCCGGTCATTTTGTGAATGTGCTTTCATAAATGATAAGTAAGAAAAAACAAGAGATGAGAGACTTGTGGGTTGTGGCAATGTGTTTGGGAGATGTCTCGTCTTCACTACTGGTCTCACATGTTTGGAGTGCAAGGCCCCAGGATATCGTTGTGTGATGTGTTTGGAGCGTTGGACTCCTACCTTCCTAACTTGGGTGTTCTAGGGAAGGCTGAGCATCTCTCCTTGAAATTTACACATCCATGGACGAGTGTTCTACCACTGTAGTGTGAATGGATCCATATCATTTCGGGCCACCATGAGGGTTGTCTCCCGACTGTAGGTCGTCCGTAGTGTGCACGTGTCTGTGTTTGCACCTACAAGAACTGTCAATTCACTAAATCTAATGTAAAAGAAAAAAATGTGAACGAAGTGAATGTGAATAATGTGTTCATGCATGAATTGCATGTGACGTTTGAATGCATTATTGTGGTCATCGACTGGCCTTTACATGTCGTGGTATATGTGAGGAGCCTTCTTGACAAGTCATGTGACTATATACCCTATCACGACATGATAGTGATTTGATTTTGTAATTATGTATAATAGATTTGAGCCCTTACCTAAGAGGGTTAAGGAATTGTGTGGGGTGTTGTCATACTGCGAAGTCTCAGCTTTCTGTTTTTTTTCAGGTTTTTGCAGACCCGAGGCAACAGGTTGATCAGATGGCTCTACTCACATTCTACTGGGGAGGTTTTGAGTCTATTGTAGTGTCAGTGTGTCATGTTTAAGTCTCTTGATGTCTTGTTTTGTTAGACATCAATGTTGTAGTTTTGAGGCATTTTTGTCATGTGGGTTATTGAGAAATGTGAAGTAATTTTATATGAATAAAATTTATTATGTAATGGAAAGTTTGCCCCATTGTCTTTTACTTGCATACCTCCTTTCCTTCTGAATTGTTGTGTCGTTGCACCTCAATGTTTTTTGTTTTAACAAAAAAAAAATTATTTGGGGGTCAAAGTGTTGGGGTGTGATAGGTTGTGTCGTGAAAATCTGTTTGTTGAATGTCCCATGCAAAAAAGTATTGTTAAAATCAAATTGGTGAATAAGTCATCCCTTACTGTAGAAAATGGTCAATGACCAATCTAAATAGTAGTGAGTTTGATTGAAGGATTAAAAGTTTCAAAATAGTAAATATCTTCAGTTGCATCTCTTGGCTAGTACCCTCACTTTTGAAATGTGCCACAATCCCATCTGCATACCATTTAACTTTGCAGATCCAATAGCATCCAACAATATTTTGGTTTGGTTGAGAAGGGGCAAGCTCCCATGCGTTGTTCTTGTGTAAAGCTTGAATTTCAATGGTCATTTCGTCAACCTACCAAGGATCTTGTTGGGCTTCTTGGAGGCTAGGGGGTTCCACGCAACCTAGACTTTGGTTGGCGTGACGAGAGAATTTTTTGGTCGTCCAGTTCCATTTTGAGTTTGTGTGACCATTGAAATGGCTGAATAACTTCTTGAATAGGTTCATCCAGTAGAGAAATGGGCAATGGTTAGTTGGGTTCAATGGTTGAATCGGATTGGAGATTTGGTTCCTCAATGACGTCAGTATCTTCCTGAATAAGTGACTTTTACTAGATTCACAAGATTTAGATAAGTGGGAGAGTTGTTTTCCACAGTAGGTCTATTACGATAAAGTCATTGAGATATGTCTCTAGCAATAACCAGTTGAGCACGACCAGCATATAAGAAATTTTCCTCATCAAATAATACATGATGAGAGACAATAACCATTCGTAACAGGATTGTAACCGTGACATCCTTTATGACATGTCCCACATTCAAGAAAAATGCATGCGTGAGATTTAGGATCCAACTTGGTCTTTCGGTAAGGTATTATGAAAGGATATGCAGTGCAATTGGATACCCTTAGGTAGTCATACTGATCCACCTTTGCAAGAAATTTCTCATAAGGAGTTTTATATTTGAGATTCTCCAATGGCGACAATTCATGATATGAATAGCTAATAGGCATGAAGCAATGAACATGATGGTAAACTGGCGTGGAATGTCATATGAGCCCCATTGCAACAAGGTATCCCATTCTGTTGGGATGTATCACGACATGCAAGCCATGCCCTTGGAGTTCCGAGCTGATTATATGCACCAGCATGCTTAATGACCAAAATGGCCCTGGTTAATAAAAAAAAAAAGAGAAGTTTTTGTAGGGGCAAAAAGAAAAACTGAAAAAACTTAAAAGACTAAACAGAGAATTTCTTTTTAAATAATTTCCAAATACCCCACTCTTATCCTTTTTTTTTGGGCATATATGTCATGCGTGCACCGAGTGCACACAACTCACTCTCCTTGGAGACAAGATATGCTGAAAATTCCTTGCTTAGAAACTCTCCCCCACCGTCACTGTGAAGGATTTTAATTTTGTGACCAAGCTTATTTTCCAGAATATTTTGAAGTCTGGGAGAAAGCAAAGGTGTATGATTTCTTGACTAAAGAAAATATTAATCATGCAAGCTGGGAATAATGACGACCATAAGTAGATAATAAGCATATCCATTCCGTGACAAGCATGGGGAAGGGCCCCATAAATCTGCATGTAAAAGCTCAAGAGGAGAACTAGAAACTTCATCAGACTATAAGAGTCAAGCAGAACAAAATCGAAGAACAAGTTTTCCAACAACCGAAATAGTTCCAGCATCGTTGAGTTTAGATGTCATCCATGAATGGGCATGATGACCCAAACAATAGTGCCATAAATCAATAATTGTTTATCGTCTGTTCGGGTGCTCTGAATTGCACTCATTTGGCAGTTCGGCCACTCCGGTCATGACGTCTTCATCACCTTTGGGACGTGAAGGCGTAAAACCTGCAACTGACCACAGACGTAAGCCATTTTTACTGTGGCCGGAGTGAAACACTTGTTTCGTCCGCTACGAAACCAATAGCTGTAAATGCAACATTGCAAACATTGTCTTTGGTAAGCTTTCAAATAGACAATAAACTCTTCTGCACATCCAATACATGAACGGCATTCTTGAGTAAAAATCTGGATGAGGAGTTTGATGGTAGTGAAATATCACCAAATATGATGAATTTTCTTGCATTCTCCATTGCCAGCAAGAACAGAGTCTCTACCTATGTAGGAAGTGTTAACTTACATGGACTGATCAGACTTGGTGACACGGTATGCAATACGACGTTACCGATGGTTTGGGTCCATGTTACAAAAGGTCATGTCATGTCTCCCAAAAAGTGTTCGATAACACGCAGCTTGAACTTTAGTATTACACGCTCACCGCGTTATGAAAGAAACCTTTTTTACCCCCAAAAAAAAAAATCGTACAATTATTCCTAATACATTAAAAAACACAAAAAATAATTAACAGTAATGGACATATCAAGTATTGAGGTAATTGACACTAATCAATCCTGCAAAACATAAAAGTATACAACAAACAGAAAGAGGGAAGTAATAATTGACATATCAAGTATTGAGTAAATAAGATCAAATCAAATAGAGAAAAAAAAAACACTTAAGCAAATTAAGATTTTATTGTTAAACATTCGTATAATATCATGTTCAGTCATACACAACGTTTACAAAATCACAATAATATTCACAACTTATACAAAATAAAAAAATTGAAATCATTGTTTTGGCATCCTTGACATAATTATTCTGCTCCATCGTTCTTTGAGATTACCTGCATGTTGACAAAATCAGCATGAAGGGAATGCTTGAAGTGTAGCAGAGTGCACCAAGCCCTTTCTAAATTTACAAGTTTTATAGATAAACATAGTAACAACAATCAAGACAAAGAAAAACATGACATATAAACATACAAAATACCCTGAATCATTTGTGAAACAGATTGGTTAAAACATTCAAATTAAATAAAATTTACAAATTATATATCACAAAAAGGAGCAACAAGTAGAAAAGAATAAAAAATAATAACGTTAAGCTTTAATACTTTAGAAAACAGTACATCATTTAGCTTTTTATACATTTTTTTAATGGAAATACATCTTGGTAATTCTTGAGCTTCTCAACATTAAATTCTTGCAAGTTCAAACTTCTAACCAGGTAACACTGTTACTCCATATTCCAAGCAGCGGTTTGAGATTTAGGTCTCAGATCAAGATCTCAATAAAACCAAGCCTTTCAATTTGGGCGTGCCAGCCCAATGTGGTCTAGTCTACGCCGCCATTTTAGTGATACAAAGAGCGTTTTCACTGGGCATGTTGGATAAAGCCAGCCAAGCCAAGGATGCCTATAAATTTACGCGATAACGTTAGACCATGTATTTATTATTACATTAAGCGAAAATCGTGTAAAACCATATATTTTAAAGTTCTTTGGATCTTATTGGGTCGTACCATCTCTAGAGTTTCTGTCAGGGGATTATTGGTCTGGTTTGTGGTTCGTGAACTAAGGGCCTGTTTGATTCCTCAGGTTTTTATCCATAGATTAAAATCCATGGATTTTAATCTATGGAAGGGAGGGATTAAAATCCATGAAATCATGTCCACCGCATGATGGACAGAAAGAAAATCCTACACCAAAAAAAAAAAAAAAACCGTTGCATAGTTGCCATCTAACTTAGTACGTACACCGAGTCTAGCTAGACGCAGGTTCGACCAGCATAATTGCTATTGACTGAGCCCTTGTATTCAAAGCGCAGCTTCATGGGCTGGACTTTAAAAAATGATAGTTGACATGAAGCTGTATCTAGGAATTTTTAGACATCTAATTGCTGCCTGCCCCATCATCATGATATCATGCACCCAACCTCTGTCAATTTGAAAACTGCATAATGCAAGCAAACGTCTATTTTCATGAAGGTACCTCCACAATAATCATAAGTAAATGTGAGACCAAACAATGAAGCGTGCCACAATAGAAAAAGATTGAAGGTAAGGAGCATGAAGACACGCCCATACCTTATCACAATGTAATAAAGATCCTAACTCTCAAATGAGTGCAATCAATCAATCAAGTATGTTCCATAGTCCACCAGTTATATGTGGGCATCAATCAAGTATGTTCCATAGTCCACGCAACCAATGAACATACAGTTGCATGTATTACTATCATCTCCATTGTCATTTGAATCACCATATACCTCAATTTTTCATAATATTTCCAGTACTTAGCAGCCTTGTATTTTCTTCTAGCAGGGTACTTCTACAACGCGTTCTACAGTTACATAATTGCTAATTTAACTAATACATAGTTAGATATGAAACATGAAATCGTTTTTCTACTAACCTGGATATACTTAGCCCACACCTGGGGATCCATGTCAATGCATATCCCACCCGAACCCACTGGTCATCAAAATTTCCTTCCAATTTTGTAAATTGGGTTTCACACATTTCAATTTATTTTAATGTTTTCCTTCGCAAATTCTGGCACAAAATTTTCAATCATTTTTTATTCAATGGCTGTGTTGCCCTTTGGCTTTAGTCTGCCCCTTGTTTTCATGTGTGGTAGTTTGAACTTCTCAAATAAGACGTTGACTAATGTATCCATTTGTTCACCGGTCCATAACAAACTCTCGCCCCTTGATGGTCTAGAACCTTCCATGCTTGAAATAGAACAAGTACAACTTCAAAGTATGACAAGTACTATTAGTTAATCTAATCAACTAATGTCATACATTCAAACCATATAAAGGAAAGAAGCTAACAATGTTGACCTAACAAAAATACACATTGTCAACATAAATATTCTTATGTTATTCAACGTGCATGGTGTTATTTAAATATGACAGCTACAAAGTGGAGCAGCAATAAAGCATTGAGATATAAATATGTGAGATGAATGACATTTTCTGTAACACCCCATAAGTTTAGTCCCGTATCGAAGATTGTGAGGAATCTTCAAGGGTTTATAAAGGGGGTCATTGATGAGAAGATTGTCCTGGTTCCTAGCCTTTTTAGGTTTGGAGCCGAAACTGCTAGGGGGTGAGTTGGGATCCGCCGAACCAGGGGACCCGAGCCCGAGAGTGGGTCGGGTTGTTACAGTGGTATCAGAGCAGTTTCAACACTCGGACATGGGGTCCCACACGCGCGGACGCGTGTGCCTTAAGGGGGTGGATTGTAACACCCCATAAGTTTAGTCTCGTATCAAAGATTGTGAGGAATCTTCAAGGGTTTATAAAGGGGGTCATTGATGAGAAGATTGTCCTGGTTCCTAGCCTTTTTAGGTTTGAAGCCGAAACTGTTAGGGGGTGAGTTGGGATCCGCCGAACCAGGGGACCCGAGCCCGAGAGTGGGTCGGGTTGTTACATTTTCGATTTCACTTTAAACTATAGAAGCAATAAAGCATAGATGTGGTCATTATTAGCTTGAGTTAAGACTTGAGAGCAATCTATCAAAGCAATCAAAACCTACTGCTTGTGTAAATATCTCTCAATATGTTGTTGTTACATAAAATTATCAAGTTAAATGCAACCAGCTTCCAAATGTTTAATCAAATTGTATGATAGAAGCTTCATGAAGCAAACATAATTGGTGGATGGTGTGGTAGCTGCTACAAGAAAAATAGATGCATGAAGTTGCATGTTGTATCTTGAATGGAGCCAAAGAGTCAAGTGCATTATATTAAGAAACTGGAAATGCATGGACAATTGCACTGGTTCCTCTTATGCTGCAAACGGCTAAGCTGTGTTCGTGTCTCCCTCTAACTAAAGTTGCGTTTGTTTATCTCTCTTTTCTCTATATGTTTCCCTTGTTGGACAACATTAGTGTGATTAGCTTTCATGTGAAGACTTTATAAGCATCTGATATGATAATCTTCTTGTTTGCAGAGAAAGGCTTCCATGTGTTCATTCTTCTGACATGTAACTGACCATTTAGCTTTTCCCTCATTTTCAAGTTAGCAACTTAGAAAAAGAACTTTTTTTTTCTTACAACTGACCACACCATAATTGCTACAACGTCCACATCTTGCCCTTCAAGGTTTGTAAAGAACCAGCATATTTTGAGTTTTTCCTTCTTCCCACCAAAGAATAATTTGTGGTGGGAAGGCTGAAAACATGAAATCAATAAAGCTAGAAGGTAGAAATGATGAGATGTTTTTCCATGCTTCCACAAGTACTAGATTGAGAAAAAGCAGGGCAGCCCACAAACTATCCCTCAACAGAAGTCAGATAGGGCATTTGAACAAAAACTACATATAAGGACTCAAATCCCACAAAATGAAGCACATATGTGAATGTAGGAACCAATTTTCAAGAAAATACAATCTAAAAGCAAGAAGAAATAACTTATTTGGTGAACATTAAATGAATGCAGGAACGAATTGACTGCAACTACGTTCCTATCAGAGATGTAAAATGTAACTTTTATAATGGAATTGGCAGACCATCGTCATTGGCGTATGCTTCCTATTCTTCCTTTTAGTAACTGAACAAATTGTAAGGGAGCTAAAAAAGGAGCCTCATTATGGGTATCAATCAGGCAAACAAGTCCCCATTGGGAACACCTCTTCAATGAAATGGTTTTTGCAAGACAATCTCAAATGAGAACTCAGCCGTAAATCACTTTGTTAATATTCAAAGGGCTCCAAGCTCATGTGGGGAATTTGACTCAAAGACTTGCAGCAAGGAGATCAAGAAGTTCATTTAATTTCAATGATGAAGCCTTTCTTGAAATTGATCCGACATATTATGCTCAAGATAACCACATGCCTGCCAATCAAAAGGAGAAAACTCTGCAGAGTCTGCACCATCATGGTGGAACCTAGTGCATCGCCAGCTCGTTGGCCTTACCATCACTTCTTCCCTTTTTTTTTTTCAGATATCAATGGTGGTCTTGGCGGTAGGGCTTTTCGTTTTTTGGTTCTTAAAGAAAAAAATTCTCATTTCTGGTTGCTCTGCTATGAAAGGGGGCAGATACGGGGGAAATCAGAGACAAGAGAAAGGGATGCAAGGCAGGGAGAGAGAGAGAGAGAGAGCCATCTTGTGTTGCTTTGCTATAAAAGGGGGCAGATGTGGATGGTGCTGCGATGAAGCGCTCCACTGTAGAGCATGAAAAAGGTGGTCTGCTGTAGAGAATGAAGATGATGTGATGCACAGCTGCTGTGGGAGGAAAGCCGTTGGGGAGAAGAAGAGAGGACGAGACCAGTAAGGAAAGAGAAACAGCTTCAGCCCTAACGGGCAGAAACAAAAATCCACAGATAAAAGGCAGACCTCTTGAGGTTTGACTTTTATTAAAAGTTTTCAAACTAAAATATATGTTATTTTAAAAATAAAGCAAATAAACATAGTTATGAACAAACTTGGAATGAATCTTAACAAGCAAATCATGAACAAAATTACAATTGGCCAATTACATTAGTGTAGCATATGCCCTTGTTTTGAAGATAGGAAATCAGATTCAAGCAGAATTGACAGTAAACGTCAAACTCATTAGTTCATGAGACGTTAAATGAATCACAATACAGATTTGGACACAAGATTTCTTGCTACAATTATTTCAAATTTTCAACTAAAGCATCTAACATCAATGAGTTGAAAACTCATCAATAAAAGAATGCAACCATATATCCAATTTCTATATTATCACTTTGTAGAAAACAAAGAAGTAGGTGCAAGAATCAACCGGGCAAGGATAAAACTAAGAACTTAAGTGGTTCTTCTCAAATTATCAATCGGCAGTAAATTAGAGTATCATGGTGATTAGCATCATGGAACAATGGAATTTATTTTAAATTTTTCCAAAAACCACTGAATTATCTTGTCTCATGGACATGCTTAGCAGGTTCACATCAACGAGAAAAAAGAACTAAAGAAAGGGAAAGATGGGGGATGGGCCACCATTAGGCAGAGGTTGACTAATATACCGTTCGCTAAGAGAAACATTTTTGATCCATAGATAACTAACAAAATTTAAATCTTACCGAAAATTGATTTGCCAAGATGGGTTCTTCCTCTCACTCCCCAGGAAACAGTTGCCACCATTGAAACTCACCTTTATAACTTCTTGCACTGAAAGTTGGCCTCCTCAATTTCAGACAGACAAGAACTTAACATAAATAGAAACTCATGAAAAAGGTTTCAGTCTTTCAGATATTCTCATGAATCATGAAGGGACTTCTTGATGTCAATTAAAGGAAATAATATGCCTAATGACAAGTTCCTTAAACTCGAATCTATTTCTATCCTTTCAACACTAAGACCATTTAACATTGTTAACAAGAAGGAAAGTGAAGAAAATACAAAAATCGTGGTATTAAAATCATAAAGGAGGGCAAGCGATGAAAAAGGGGGAAAATAAAATAAAACCCAAAATCATTCAAGAATGAAGAAGAAGAAAGGACTGGCGCTGGCGCCCACCGCCCTGCCAGCAGCTGCTGCCCTTTGGTGGCTTGCCCAGTTGGCCCATGCCCCCTTCGCCGGTTCGCCCCTTTGGCCTTCTTCCTCTTCCTGACTTTGTGTATCTGGGTGCAAATCGTGCAATGGGTGGCCGACTGTTTTTAATTTTTTTGGAGCTGGATCGCTGTTGAGTGTGAGATCCGATCCATTTCTGGCGTGGGCAACACTGTGTCAACAGACTCAACACAGGCGTGCGTGAAGCTATACTTCACGTTGAGTTTTGTTGGGCTGGCGTGGGCGCCTGCCCATGCGTGCCCCACGCTAGCTCCGCTACTGACCCTTTGCATCCATCAACTTAAGGTTCTTTACCTGTGTGTTACGGGTGAAGGACAAAATTTGTTACGGGTGAAGGACAAAATTCAAAACACAGATATTTGTTTGCAGTCTACAGTAAAATCTGTGGCAATGAAACAAGCCTTAAAGGAGAAATGACATTTGTACTTAATTTGGAATGTCATTCTACATGTTTGAACTTCAATCTATTTTTAGACATGAACACAATAACAATGTCCTTAATATCAATGTTTAAATAATTTATTAAAGTACCATAAGCAACCGTGTTAATTATTAGAAACGTTTACGAAAAGAAAATTGAATACAACCAAATCACCATGCAAACAAAAGATACATGTCTGGCGAGTAGCTTGGTTTCAACAAACAGTGTGTGATAACGTACATATAAAATCAAGTGCAAAATTGCTTTGTCTAAGGCCCAGGTTAGTTTATTAGGTTTATTCATAGCCATCCATTATTTGGACTGGAATAACACGAAATCAAGGAACGATTGCAAAAGAGAATGAGAATAGAGAAGTAAAGGAGAGATGGAGAGGTAGGCACCCAAAGAGTATTGTTTTGTGATCACGACAGGTAAAAGCGTAACACAATCAATACTTGAAAGAGCGGGTCCGGGTATTTCTTTTGATTTATCGGGCTTTAGCCCGTTGTGCCCGGCCCGGCCCGACATCATAAAGGGCTGGGTCCAGGTTAAGCTAATGGGCCCGTTAGTGTCGATGGATTGCATTTAGGCCCCATTTGATTGGCCGGGTAAATTTAACGTGGTAAATTTACCCTGGTAAATTTTTCTGGAAAAATTTACAGGATGAAATTTCTCCCTCTTCCAATCTGAGGCCATGTTTGATGGTCGGGTGAAATTTAACGCGGTAAATTTAACCCTGTTTGATGCACAGGAAGAATTTAACGTGGTAAAGTTAACCTTGTTTGATGCAGAGGAAGAATTTAACGTGGTAAATGATGTTTTTTTGTGTCTTCTCCTCCCCACGTCTTTTTTAAGCAAGTATATAACAATTTAATCGTTGTGAATCAGGAAACAACTATAGCTCACCATCTCACAGTACAATAATGCAGAACCATTGTTCATGTTTATGCAGAAAAAACAGTAAGCCTGCAAAGAGGAAAGCAGAGACAGGGCAGCAAATCAAACGTCCAAATCTGGGACGACCTCTGCCCATATAAGGACAAGTTCAGAACAAGCATTCTTCATTTAATCCACTGTTAAACTTGAAAAAGGAACACAACATGAAAAATCCGACATAAGCTTGCATAAAAAAGCCGAAGCATCTAATCCACAAAAGTACATGTCCACAACAGTTAAATGAGTACGAAACCACAAAAGAGTGTGTTTTCTACTATCAAAATAAAAAAGTAAGTTTAATGAGTACATATCCAACAAAGAAAACATGTAATCACAAAACAAGTAATCCAACATTTGCGGCTCCCCTTCCATTCTTCAAACTTCGTGTCTTCTATATCTTGCTTTGCGGTCACATCTTCAATGAGTGGAGGCCTGCTTACTTGCACACCATACTTCTTCTGGACATACTCATACATGTGATTTTCAGCTACTTCTAATGAATCAAATGATTTGAAGACGACACCCTTGTACTGATAGACTAATGGTTGGCTCCGCTCCCAGCTATCATATATGCCTCGCTAACGCCCTTCGAAAACCACATAGTACTTTTGGCGAGGCATCATCTTCGTTGTCCTGTTCAAAACAAAACAAATGTCAAACAATCAAACTAAACAAATTGTCAACGTTCATAAACAAACTTACTATTCAATTGATAATTTGTAAACATTTGAGATGATATAGCTGCTCTCAAAGCATTGTTGCTTCCTCGTTGATGTGTTTGGCTTGCAAATTCAGGTTCGCTTACGACAGAGTTATCATTCGAAGGTGCATCTTCATCCTCAAATTGTTGGGCGTTTGGATTGTGTTCAATTATGAAGTTGTGCAATACACATGTAGCAAGAACAATTTGAGCTTGTTTTTCAAATGGATACTGGACTTGCATTTTCAATATTGGAAAACGACTTTTCAACATGCCGAAAGTTCTTTCTACTGTATTTCGGAGTGATGAATGTCTATGGTTGAATAATTCTTCTTCAGTTCTAGGTGAGCGTGCTCCCCGAGTGTTAAACTCAGACATATGATAACGATGCCCTCGATAAGGTGTAAGCAAACCTTGTATGTTTGGATACCCCCCATCAGCAAGATAATATTTGCATACAATTGAACACAATTTATTTTATACATGGATACATGCTGCTAAACAGAATAACTTGGTTGGTGGAACTACGTACCTTCTGGGACAACAAATGGGTCTGTTTCATGATCAAGTGCACTGTATAATACTCTTGAGTCTGTTGCACTTCCTTTCCATCCAGCCAAAACATAATGGAATCTAGTGTCTAATCCGACTACTGCCATGACATTTTGAGAAACGAATCATTTTCTATTACGAAACCTTGCTTGATCTGAAGCTGGGACCCATGCAGGTATATGGGTGCCATCGATGGCTCCTAAACAATTCTATAAGACAATGCAACTACTTAGTCATGTACTAGTTATTGTAGTTGTATGTGTCATGATGAGTTCACGGTGATGAAATTACCTCAAAATATGGAAAGAATCATTTAGAATGACGAATATGTGTTGGCATCTCGTCATTGGACCGCCGTACGTAATCCTTACCCAGTGTACATATAGCTCGTAGGACTAGGCTGACATATTTACTTATTGTTTGTCCGGAATGTTGAAACGTATTTTGAACAGAGAGAGAGAGCGGAGGTGCTCTGCTTCCTGCCCTTGTCGCGTGAACAACAAAAAAGCGAGCAACAGAGAGAGAGAGCGAGCGTGATGCAGCAAGAGAGAAAGGGCAAGAGAGAAAGAGGAAAACACCCAAATCTCGAAGAAGGAGAAGCGAGAGAGATCTGCGTATGTCTTCCCTGCAATACCGACGAATAATTAGAAAAACGCCCAAAATGTCTAGGGCAAGAGAGAAAGGGAGAAAGGGAAGAAAGCATACCGACGGAGGAGCGGTGAGGCGATGGCAGAGCGGAGATGCGAGGAGAGACGAGGAGCTGCGGAGCGGATGATCTTTCGTCGGGTTCATGGTGAGAAGCTGCGGAGGGTCGGGTGTCGGGTTCAGGGTGAGAAGCGGAGAGAGTATACTCGAGCGGTTGAAATTTCAACCGCTCTATTTACACAGCACAGGGGTAAATTTTGTTATGTTTGATGGGTCTTTTGTCGGGCGGGTGAAATTTCACCCGCCCGTACCGATTTCAACCGCCAGGGTAAATTTAGCCGAGCAATCAAACGGGGCCTTACGGATTTAGGGTTTTGATTTTTGAGTAGGAGGAAGCTGTGAGTTGAGTAGCCTTGGCGCCGCCACCGTTCGCCGCACCGCCGGTCTGCCACCTTCGCCGTCGGCCTCTAGTCCACCGCCGTCGGCCTCTAGTTCTCCCTATGCCTCTCTCCTTTTGGGCTTTTGCCCTGATTCTCTTTCGCTTGCTGGTATGGCCCAGGTTGGCCAGTGTTTCGTCCTTGGGGTTTGTCCTACAACATTGATTATCACACGAATAAGAAGTTGTTGGATGCACTAGCTGATGACCTCAATATTTGTAGTCTCAATCTCTGATGACCTCAATACCTGTAGCGTCAATCCAAGATTCACAAGCCGGACGTGAAGATGACATTGGTCAGGTCGAAATCGAAGAGATTCCGGGAGAGAATGATGTTGTTCAATGACTTGGATCGGTTGTTGAAGAGAGAAGACAGATCGCCGACTAGCTGATTCATGTCGAGATGATGCCGATGTTAACCAATATATTGACAAAAAGTAAACTTTCTTTTTTTTTCTAAAACGGATATGGACTCGGCCCGACCCAACCCAACCAAGCAGTTAACAAAACGGGTCGGGTCCGGCCTCAGACGTCGTTGACCACACCACGTGCCCGGCCCGGCCCAATAATAGATGGGCCGGGTAGCGGGCCAACCCGATTCAAATCCGGGCCCTTAACGGCGTCGGATAAATAGGCCGGCCCCGATGCCCAGACTTACTATAGGGGTTGTCTCCCAACTATAGGTCATTCATAGCATGCATGTGCATTTGTCTTGCACCCGCATGAGCTGCCAATTCAATAAATTGAATATTAATAAAATGAATGTGAATGAAATGAATGCGGATGAATTGAATATGGCTACTAAGTGTATTGATTGTGGCTATTGAGTCATTGGAGTATGTAAGGAACTACAATGACTACTTATGTGAATGCATGTGTGCATCATGTTATCATAGTGATTATGTTTCTTTGCATGTTGGACTCCTTATTTGTGTCCTTATTTCAGAGGGTTAGGAATTTATTTGGCTTGTTGTCATATTATGAAAGTTCAGCCTTCTGTTATTTTTTTTAAGGTTTTGGTGAACCCGAGCAACAGATTGATCAGTTGACTTAACTTACATCTTACTGAAGAGATTTCGGGTGCATTATCCTGTCGGCGCATCATGCCTTGTTTTATCGATGTCTAGTTATTGTTTAGACATTGATGTTTTGTTTTGATGGTATTTTTGTCGTGGGTGTCATGATAAATATTAAGTCATTTTGTATGAACTGATCTTGATATAAAAATGAATTATTCATCTATTTGATTTGCCTAACTCCATTTTAATTGTTGTTTCATCGCACCGTGACGTGTTATGTTGAAAAAAAAAAAACCATTGGGAATCAAAAGTCGAGTGTGACAAAGCTTTCCCCACAAATTTAATAAATTCATGGCTTGTGGAATGTGGAAGTTTAATAAGTTCACCTCCACATTTGTAGGATGAGAAAAATTCTGCAAAAACAACATAGCTTTATTTGTGTGCTTCTCGAGAAGTTTGAAAGGAGATGGTATGTAATAATTCATGGAGAATATAGAGCATCTAAGATTAAAGATTTTAAGGAAGCTGTGAATATGTTATAGATAAATACATGTAAAATATCTTTGTGACCCGGACCATCAACACTCTTATGAATCTATAATAGGAATAAGGGGAATCTGCAAGCTATTACATCCAGAGGTGACAATTTGTTGTAATAAGCTAAAGACTGATGTTTTTGGGAAGGACCTCACCTTAACAATAATCCTTAAGGACTTTGGCTGCATGTTATAGTTATTTTGATGCAAAATGTATTTGTGACTTTCTATGGTCTGGGGAAGAGAGTCAAATGCATTGAGACTACTATACAAAATGGGTACCCTGTAAGGAGAAGCCGGTCAAAGCAAAAAAATCAAAAGATGAGAATGAAATGCTGTCAAAGACACATGTATATGCCATGTTCATTGCTACTGCAAGTTCGTCCCGATGCGGCAACAACAATAATACGAAAGGGTGAACAAAAACACAACGTTCAACCATCCAAGAAAGAGTTAACAGAAAGCATTCAGGATGGAAGAAAAACAACAAATTCATGCTACTCAAACAGTTCAATGAGGAAACAATAAAGCATTTCTTTTCTCAAAACATTTGCAAGCTGCCAAGGTGGGCTGATCTACTTGAAATCAATGAGAAAAGAGAGAATCAATTTGTAAGTTCCACAATCATAGCATAGAAGATTATGTGTCTCTAAAACATATTATTCAAAATTGCATTGATAAGAAACTTAAGTCCCACATGCAAGTTCTATCATTTAGTTTAAAACCAAGTCACAAGTACGCTTCGAACCTCAATCCAACCTTTACAAACCCATAACTTAATCCAAAATTCGAGTCCTAGACCAAATCCAACTTCAAATCCAAATGACATCTAAATTTGAGCCATAGACGTGGTTTGGATATAGATCCATAGTTTCATTTTATATCCAAAATGAAGCTAAAACTTCATTTCTAGATCCATTTTGAATCTAAATGGTCAATTTCAGATTCAAATGTCACTTTTGGGACAACTATGGATCCAAACTATCATTTCAATTCAATCCATATCCAAACAACTTTTAGGTCCATTTTATATCCAATCTATCGCTTCAATATCCATCAGATTCAAACTCTCACTTACAGATCTATTTTGAATCGAAACTACCCTTTTCAGATCCAATTTGGATCTAAATCTCATTTTTAGATGCAAACTGGATCAAAGCGATCGCATATGAATCCTATCCAGTTCCAAATCGTCACTTCTAGATCCAAACTATCTCTTCTTGATCGAAGCTATAATTTTTGAATCCTATCAGAATTCAATTCTATCTGGATCCAAATCTCAAGTTCAGACAATCCAAGTTCAAATATCCACTTTAGATCCAAAATCCTTTTTTTTGGCTCCCGTAAACAGAAAACCCGATGTACAATGCAATTTTCCAAAATACCCTTTATTTATTCTTCAAAATAACCTTGATTTGCAAAATGTAATTGATACCCCAAACTACCCCCGAATTCACTTCAAAATACTTAAAATAACATTGATTTACCAAAACACCTTTGGTTTTCCTTTATTTTTCCCAAAACCCCCTTCGTTTACGAAAAACTAATAAAAAGATAACAAAACAAATAAATAATTTTTGAAAAATCTTAGGCTGGCTACGTCCTGGTCAAACCTGGCCGCCTAGGCCATGGACTAGCCGATCGGATTATACGTGGTCCAGCCAGTCCATGCCAGGTGCATGGCTGGGCCACACAGACCACGCGTGGCCAAATGTGGTTGCAACAGCCATGAGCTGCCTCGCAGCCACATGCAAAGCCATGGCCAACGTATTCTAGCCACAGCCGTGTGCGCCGGCTAGGTCATGAGTAGCTCGGCACGGATGACAAATTGACCATTTGCATGGCCATCCTGGCTGCGCGATTACCCCGAACTGGGTCAAACCATCTCTATAGCCCTGTAAAATAGCTAAAAAGACCCCTCATAGGAACTCTAACTAACAATGACCTATTTGAACCTAAGGATGGGCAATGGAGGGCAAGCTCAACTATAAACGCCCCTCACCCCCCTAATAATGCCATTTGATCTCTCTCAACCTCTCCCTCTCTTTCTACAAGTTGATCCTCTCTTTCTTTGGCTCACCTTCTAACCTCCCCAAACCAAGTAATCATTTCTTTCTTTTCTCTTCATATCTTTGTATTCTAGTACTTAGGATCAAACGTTGATGCTTTCTTAATTTGGCTCGATCATGCTTGGGTGAAGTTAGTATAGTTTAAAGCATGCCGATAAGCTTTAAATTTATGTTAATCTCCTCAAACAATATTTTGCCTACATCGTCTTTTTTCCTTCTTTAACTATGTTTAGACCTCAACTAAATAGTAGTTTAACTTCTTCATTTCGCTTGCTTCTGAGATTAAGGAGTCCTACACCGTCCTTTGCCTAATAACCTAAGCACAATCCAGTTTGCCACCCCTAGCTCTTGAGTCAATTTGGTTTGGTGGAGTCTAGAATGGTTCACTTTGATGATTTCGAACTAACACTCAATCCTAACTCAAACTCAAGTCAGGTTAAGCTTACAACGTAAGTCTAGTTTGACCTTGAAGACAGAAGGTCAAACCCACTCAAGGGTTATAACCTAAGTGAGCTTTCAATGTAGCTCAAATAAACCCAAACAATGTTCATTCAACCGCAAATCCACTTGGTTTGGAAGAATCTAACTCAGTTCACTTGTGGACCATAATCTGAATGGGATTCGTGTCTAGCTCGAACCCAAAATAAGTTGATCCCACAACTAAGGATAAGTTTACTCTCAGAGGTCAAGGTTCAGCCCGCTTTCAATTTATATCTCTAATGTGGGATTTTAATTGAGACCAATCCAATATTAAGTTGTACCCCATCCCACTCCACTTTCCCAAAAAAAAAGGCCTATGATCAAATTAAATTCATATTCTTTCAGGTTACAACCCATTGAGTCATAAAGCTAGTCTAGTTTGGTCCTAATCAAGTTATCCAATCTCACATCCAATTGGATTAAGTTCAAATCATTCAGATTACGACTCATTGAGCTATGAATCTGATTAATTAAATCATGGTTTTATTCAAACCCTGGCTCAACTAAGCCGAGCTTCTTCTGGTTATAAACTATAGAGCCACAAACTTAGCCTAGTTTTGGATAAAAGCCCAAGTTCAGTCCTAACTTGAGTCCTAACTTGGCTACGCTCGAGTCTCTCAGTTTATAACCCATGGAAACACGATTTGACCCAACTTGGTCCTTGACTAGCCTCCAATCTTAGATAGGTTTAACCCAACACTACTTCCCTTAGGACCCTACTTTAACTTGACATAAACCTAAACCATTGCCAACATGGTCAAGCCAACTTAGGCCGAGCTTACCTGGACTATAACCATAAAGCTGGCTTCATAAACTAAGCTTGACCCATGCTCAACTGCCTAATCTAACTCAGTTCCATACCTAAACCAAAGTCAAACCCCTCACTGAGTCCATCTAACAAATGAACCTAACAGTATTGCCATCTAGACTCCTTAATTTCAAGGTTTCAAGTTGCATATGGAATAGGCTTTGCATGTGTTTCAACTTGCATATGAAATAGGCTTTGCATCCATGTAAATTGGGGTCAGCATGCATCATCTGCATGGCCCTGTATAAAAATTTCTATGTTTCAACTTGTATATATGGAATAGGCTTTGCATGCATATAAATTGGGGTCAGCGTACATCATCTTCTGTGATGACAAAATCATGATAAATTCCGTTACTCCCTTAATTCTGAGGGCAATTTAGGACTTCTACACTGTCATTTTCAAAATCTAGGACATGTTTAATTTCAATACTTACTTTAAGCTATTATTAGCCAATTAACTGTTGACTGCACCCACCCGCATTTTTACACATGCACATACTACATTCATGATTTCCCAAAAAGGATTTTTTAATTTGACTTTAAAATTTCTCAATTATTTGCTTGATTAGGTTGGCCAAAACCAAAATCATGACAAGGCCAATTTCAACCAAAAAACCTTAAACATCCACAGATCAACTCTGAAATAAAAATCAATTTCAAACCTAACTATCTTCTAAGTCCTGAAGACCACCTAGAACAACCACCCTCAAAGCGTGCAAAAACTAGGAAAAAATCTAGTCATGCAAGCAAACTTTACTTGAAAACATGAACCCCGTTAACTATAGAGCCAAATCATCAAAAAACTAGTTAATGTCCTTATTAGAATCGTTTAAGAAGAGCAAAGGCTAGTCAAAACTCCAAGTCACTTCTGAACTAAACCCCCAATTAGGATCGAAAGCCAATTTAATCAATAAAAACGTACAAGCATAACCCAGTCCGACCACTAGTGTGAGGCATTTATAATAATGTGGTATATGCTTTGCACACTTGATTTTCGTTGAATAGTTTAAAATTTATCTCTTGGAAAATAAATAACAGCGTGTCTATTAACATTTTGTGCAATCCAAAGCTGTTGGTGCAACTCCAAGAGCACGTAAATGCACCAAAGGTCTTAGCGTCACCCTCTAAAGTTCATCGTTCAATTAAAGTAAACCAAATCTGAGATCTTGTTCCAAGACATCAACCAATTGGAACCACTAGCCTTTCAGATGGGGCAACAGGAAGCTTTCACACAGAACTTAACCAAAGGGCTACACGCACACTTGGATATCCAGTATGAACCCAGAACCAAACGGTTCGGTTCCCTACTTGCAAAACTTCAGGATTTCTTCGGATGAGAAGAAAGATCTTTACCAAACATCCTTGCAGCACATCCCCAGCATTGTGTATGGTAAAAGAAACAAGTGTAAATGTTTTGGATTAAACGCCCAATTTGTATACCTCACGACTTCAGAAACAGCCGCATAAAAAATACAGCTGTAACTTATGTAGCTGTAATCACCTCCTCTAATTGTCTTCAACACAGGCGACTTGAATCAACTCCCATCATCATTATAAAAGCACAAATGATTTACCCGAACAACATTGTAATCCAAGCAAAACGAATTCATTATAGTGCAGCTAATTCACTTCCGATTTGCCGGCTAGAGACGATTTGCCGGCTAGAGAGAGAGAGAGGAGAAATGTGAACACGCAGCAATACTAACAAGACTGGAGAAGCACATCATTGTATTATATGACTAATAAAACAATAGAAAATCCAAAATAAGATGATAGAAGACACAATAAATGTAAAACCCAAGGAAAAACCTTTTATGAGACAAAAGACGAATACCACAAAACCTGAGTTCTCCTCGAATGTCCAGAACTACTTTGATACAGAAACTACTTTAGCTGGAATTCCTAAGCTAGTGTCCGTCAAAATACATCCGTTAGAAAAGACCATCAAGAAGACATCACCACCTGATCACATGCCTGAACAGCCTGACTCGCAAAGTATCTCACATCAACATCTGGGTCTTCGCTGAGTTCAGCCAAGCAAGGTCTGATTGTCTGATCCACTACCTGCAATCGGGAAAGAGACAAACAGCTTTCACTAAAGCTACCATGTAAGAAATATTTTCTTTGACCTTGTCAGCTTGGGTAAAATGAGAAAAAAAAATATCAAGCCAAATCAACTTACTGATTGTTCAACTACTGGAACGAGGGACTGTAGAACCTTTGCCACATTAAATTTGATGTTAGGCACCCTGCCCACATTTGGTTTTACTGGGTTAGATAAAAAAAACATTGAAACGACAGGTTAGTGTCATCAATAAGCTCAGTGTCAAGTTAATAACCACACCATAAAGATGCAGTACAAACCAGTTGAATTGACTCATTGAGGACCATAGTTCCTCTAGACAACTCTACAGGCTTAGAGTTGTGTAAGTCCCTAGGACAGAAAAGCTTTTGAAATCATTCGAACAGAAGCAGCTTCTGGAGTGACTGAGCTTCCCTCAGTGAATATACCTGTCCTTTGAGGAGTTGATGACAATAGGCAATAGCTTGTTGCAAGTGACATCAGGTCCCATAACAGGTGCAAGCAGAGAAATTGCATGCAGTATTATCATCCGACATAAATAGTGTGGATTGGTAATCATGTTCAAAATCTAAAACACAGGAAAATGAAAAGCATACAATAAAAGCTAGTCATTGAAAGTTGAAACAGATGTCAATCTAACATGCTTAAAATATTCATACAGAATATAAGCATCGCAATTAGCTCTTCCATCATAGCAACATGCAATGCAATCAAAAACTGAAAGGGAAAATGGAAAAACCATAAGGAAAGAAGCATCGGCTGCAATTTCTTGTATGATACAGTGTAGACCTTCCTACGTCTACCCAAGAAAAACTGATAAGCTTCAGGAAGGAAATTACAAAGTACCAAGTCAATGCCATTCATCTCAACTAGTAAATTGAGTTTCATGGTACACATCCACATATGTACTGTTAGCCAGCAGTCTTAGAGAGAGAAAATCTTCTTATTAACTAACCCTAATCTCAATAATAAATAGATTAGGGCAGCGGTAGAGACTTACAAATAACATCAACCAAAAGTAGAGAAATGTTTAAAGAAAACTCCTAACTACTAAATATTGCAAAGGACCACCTACAAACTTAAAAGTCTTCTAATTCGACACTCCCCCTCAAGCTAGAGCATACATATTATTTAATCATGCTCAGTTTGTCACAACATCTAGATAAATCACAAAATAAGAAGAGCTTTGATGAAGACATCTGCAGTGTAATCTTTAGATGATACATGAATGGTGGCTATGGTTCCTCATTGAACAAGGTCCTGAATGTAATGGCAGTCCACTTCAAACTGGATTGTTTTCAATGTATTTGGCTGCTCTATTGTCACAATACATCCTAGGAATTGACACACTTAGGCTAGATAGCATGGATTTAACCCATCATTTCAGCAGCAGTTTGAGTCATAGCTCTGTACTCATATTCTGCACTAGATCATGACACATCTTGCTTTTTGGTTCTCTAGGATATAAGGTTGCCTCCCATAAATACACAGAATCCTGTGGTATACTTCATGTCTTCGACTGAGCCAACATAGTCAACATCACTATAGGATTCCACTTCTAAGGTCTTGCCATTTGCGACCAAAAGTCCTTTACCTGGAGACTATTTCAAATACATGACCATCATTAATGTTGCATCCCAATGAACTTTCCTTGATCTTTTCATTGACTTAGCTTTCCCACTGTAAAGCTAATGTCTGGCCTGGTTACGGCGACATAGAGGAGCTTCTCAATAAGGGATCTGACGATCTGTATGATCGAGAATCCACTAATTATGATCATCATGAAGATGTATGTGTGGATTCAAAGGTAGAGTGGCCGGTTTAGCTCCTAGCATCCCAGTGTCCTGAACATACCTGGGTATAGAACTATACCTCCCTTATTGCGAGCAACCTCTATTCCCAGAAAATATCGTAGTCGACTAAGACCTTCCGTCCCAAAGTGTTTTTGAAGAAACAACTTTATATCCAAAATTTTTTGATCGGAATAACCTATCATGATAATATCATCAACATAAACTACTAGAATGGTCATACCCCTAGAATTCTTCTTGATAAACAGAGAATGATGAAGAGAGGATCTCGCAAAGCCATACTTTGAGACTACCTGATAGAACTTGTAGAATCACATACGATGGCTCTGCTTGAGTCCATATATAGCCTTCTTCAGTTTGCACACTTTTTCACACTCTTCCCGTCGTTCAAACCCTGGTGGCTATTGCATATAGACAATCTTATCGAGATCACCATACAAAAAGACATTTTTGCTATGTCACACAGGTACGGGTACGTGTACACGGCAATTTTCAAAATTTTAGGATACGTAGACAAGGCGATTATATTCTAAAAAATTAAAAATGATAATAAAATAAAAAAACATTAAACTAATAATTCACCCTTACAATCTCATAAGTCATGTTGACGGATCTTGTGGTTTGAGTCCGGGTCTGACCCGGTCCAGTATGTCCTAATTAGGGCATACTTATATCATTGTAACCCTAATCTTAAGTGTGAATGAAAATCTTAAGAGAGAGAGAGAGTCTCGCGGCTAGTGGGCACCGGCTCCTCCTCATCTGTGGTTTTTTTCCTCTTGTTGAGGGTTTTTTCACGTTACATCGTGATCCTCGTATTCTTTCTCTCCTTGTTCGTGTTTCCACATGGTATCAGAACCCAAAAGTTTGGGACGTTTTTGGTGATCGTGGTGTGTTTCTTTCACCCACCGTCGCTGCTGCCCCTGTTGCCACCGCCGCCTCCACCGCCGTCGTCGCCCCCACCGCTGCCGCAGTTACTGCCGCCGTCGCTCCTACCGACACCGCCATTTCCGCCACCATCGCCCTTCGCCCAGTCTCCGCCTGTAGCCTCGCCGTCGCCCTATGCACCGTCGCCTGCGCCGTTGCCTGCGCTGTCGCACGTTGCGCCGTCGTCTGTCGCCTGTTCTCTGCCGTCGCCCTCTGCCCTGCTTCTGTGGTATTCTTTTGTGCCGCAACCTGCTCCTTGACGTCGACAGGTGTCTTCCAGTGTCACTGGAGCCTCTCTTGTTTATCGCCGCTTGTGGTCTTTGCCGGACTGGTCTGTGATTATGGCAGCCTCCTCCTCGTCGACCGTTAACACAACTCCAACTGAAATCAGTTCTTCTAGAACTGACAATGTTCCCATTCAGGTCATCACTCTTCGACTTACAAAGGAGAACTATTTCTCATGGTCGCCTGCTATGACTATGGGCATTGCTGGCCGCGGTCGGATGGCCTATATCGATGGGAGCAACCCTGAACCAGCAAGAACAAGTGGTGTGTGGCACACTTGGTTTCTTGAGGATAATCAAGTGAAAACTTGGATTGTCAACTCCGTCTCCGCCGATATTCAGCCCCTTATCCTTCGGAAGAAGACTACAAGAGACATGAACGAAGAGAAGATTGTCTTCAGTCCTTCTTGTACTGGCAAGAATGCTTTGGGCATTTACCTTTTGGGATTTTGAAACAGTTGTTTCCCGATTTGTGTTCCTCTTTGAATTTGTCTTTGATTTCTTGTGATGTTTGTCAGTTTGCCAAACATGTGAGGGCTTCGTACCCTATTTCTACTAGTTGTGTTAATGAAGTTTTTTCCTTGGTTCACTCGGATGTATGGGGGCCTTCGGGGATTCATACCCGTCAAGGTTTTCAATATTTTATAACCTTTATTGATGATTTCTCTTGAGCCACCTTTGTGTACTTGTTAAAAGATCGCAGTGAAGTACCTCACATCATATAGACCTTCATTCTTCTTGTGCACACTCAATATGGTCGAACTATTAAAACCTTCTGGTCCGATAATGCCCGTGAGTATCTGTGTCAGTCTGTTGAAGATTTTCTTAGAAACAGGGGGATTGTTCATGAGATGTCCTGTAGTTATACTCCCCCACAAAATGGTGTGGCTGAAAGGAAAAATCGTCAGCTTCTTAATGTCACCAGGGCCATTCTATTTCAAAGAAATCTTCCCAAACACTATTGGGGTGATGTTGTTCTTACTAGTGCGTATCTCATCAACCGCATGCCCAATCGGGTGCTAAATGGTCGGAGCCCCCATTCGGTACTTCCCGGAAGTCGTCCACCGTTTCCTCTCCCCCCTCGTGTTTTTGGCTGTGTGTGCTTTATTCATAATCACAGTCCCAATGTTAAGAAACTTGATCCCCGGTCTATCAAAGGTGTGTTTGTTGGGTATTCCTCTACTCAGAAAGGATACAAATGTATTGATCCCACTACTGGTCGCGTTTATGTTACACGAGATGTTACCTTCTTGGAACATGCTTCTTACTTTGGTGAGAATCCTCTTCAGGGGGAGAAGTTGGTTGTCAGGGAAGAGTATTCTCAGAATCAGGAGATTCAATTTACAGAATTTTTGGACTACAGGAAGGCAGAACCTCTCATAGTTGTTGATGTGCCTGAGAAGGAGGAAGGATATAACACTGGAATTGAGAAAGAAGGCCATCGGTTGTTTGGACAGGTCTACTCTAGACGAGGTGCTCGGACAGAGGAGGTGACTTATGATGTGAGATCTACTTCCAATCCCAATGCCACTCCTACCTTGGATGAACCAAGTCCTACCTTGAAGACTCAAGATGAGGTTGAAAAGAAAAATGAAGATCTTCCCATTGCCCTGAGAAAGGGTGTCAGGTCATGTACTCAACACCCTATTGGTAATTTTGTATCTTATTCTAAACTGGGCAAGGATTACAAATGTTTTGTTTCTTCTCTTTCTTTGGCTGTGATTCCCAGGACCGTTGTTGAAGCTCAAAGTGACTCCAAGTGGGCTGATGCTTGAAGAAGAAGTGTATATGCGTATGACTCCAGGATATGAAGAACCAGAGAAATGTTGTAAGCTGAAAAAGGCCTTATATGGCCTCAAGCAGTCGCCCAGAGCATGGTTCGAACGACTCAGACAAGTGATGCAATATCATGGGTACAATCAAGGGAATGGAGACCACACTCTATTTGTGAAGAAGAAGGAGGGCAGGGTCACTCTTCTACTTGTTTATGTGGATGACATGATAGTCACCGGAAATGATGAGGAGGAGATCATCAAGTTAAACGGGTTACTGGCTACAGAATTTGATCTCAAGGATCTTGGCAAGCTGAGGTATTTCCTTGGTATTGAGATTGCTAGATCTAGTGCTGGCCTTGTGCTAAACCAAAGGAAATACACATTAGACCTGTTGGAAGAGACTGGTAAATTGGGGTGTAGACCTACTCTACCCCACTTGACACTGGACACAAGTTGAGACTTAGAGATGGAGAGCTGCTGTGTGAAGAAGCTAAGGGAAGATATCAACGTCTGGTTGGGAAGTTGATCTATCTTAACCTCACGAGACCATATATCACCTTTGCAGTGAATGTATTGAGCCAATTCATGCATGCACCTACTGATGCACATCTGAAGGCTGTGGACAGAGTTTTATGTTACTTGAAAAGAAATCCTGGCAAGGGACTCTTGTATGTGAAACAAGAGACTGTTGAGATCGAGGGTTATTCTGATGCAGACTAGGTAGGTTGTGCTGATACTAGACGGTCTACTACAGGGTACTGTGTCTACTTAGGAGGAAACCTTGTAGTATGGAGGAGTAAGAGACAGGATGTATGTTCTCAATCTAGTGAAGAGGCAGAATATAGAGCCGTTGCTATAGGAGTGTCAGAGTTACTATGGTTGAAAATATTGCTGACTGATATTGGAATAAAGATTGAAGAACCAATGAAGATATACTGTGACAACAAGTCTGCAATCAACTTAGCCAACAATCATGTTCTACACGACAGAACAAAGCATGTTGAAATTGATCGTCACTTCATTCGTGAAAGGATTGATGCTAAAGAGTTGATCTTACCTTACATGAAGTCTGAAGACCAAACCGCTGATGTTCTGACGAAAGCTCTATCTTCAACTTCATTCGAGAGAAATGTATCCAAGTTGGGCATGTTTGATATGTATGCCCAACTTGAGGGGGAGTGTTGACGGATCTTGTGGTTTGGGTCCGGGTCTAACCCGGTCCAGTATGTCCTAATTAGGGCATACTTATATCATTGTAACCCTAATCTTAAGTGTGAATGAAAATCTTAAGAGAGAGAGTCTAGCGGCTAGTGGGCACCGGCTCCTCCTCATCCGTGGTTTTTTTCCTTTTGTTGAGGTTTTTCCATGTTACATCGTGATCCTCATATTCTTTCTCTCCTTGTTCGTGTTTCCACAAGTCATAAGAAAGAAAGTCTCAAACAAAACATTGTTTATCACAAATAAAACATTGTTCATCATCATTCTAGACTTCTAGTCATCGTCAATGCCCTCGTTCTCCTCAATCTCCTCTTCTTCCACCATAGAAGATGTTGATGGGATACAAGGTTCTTTGAATCTTGAATTAACAGCTTCAAGTTCATTCTCTTGTTTTAAGTTAAAGTCCTCAACATTCACGTCCCAATTTGCACATAGCATTGAAGAAGAGGATCAAGATCGACGGATTAACCATCCAATCTTCAAATGAAATCATCCTCAAATCGGCAAATGCAAAAAAAAAAAAACCCAAATGAAGCATGAAACCCTAACTTCTAATATCAAAAATAAAAAAAAAAACACTTACCTGTCTGTCGCCGGCTGCCTCCGAACGTCGCTGTGGATCGCTGGTGCTCGTCGCCGTCGCCAGCTATTGCCGAACTTTGTTGTCGCCGGTTACAAGTCGTCGAGTCTGACCTAGACCCGATCCAAAATGTATCTTGTCGTGTCCAAGTGTTGGGATCCTTGTGTTGGAGTGTCGACGCCAGTACGCCGCCCATTTTGTCGTGTCTGTCTGTCTTAGCATTTTTTACATCAAACTGATACATGTGCCAATCATGGTGTACAGCCATAGAGATGATAAGGCATATGGTTCCCAACCAGGCAACAGGAAAAAAAAAGTCTAAAAAAAAATCAACATCATAAGTTTGTGTGTAGCCCTTAGCAACCAACCTAGCTTTGCATCTTTCCATAAAACCATGAGAATGATATTTCACAGTGAATACCCACTTGAAGCTAACAATGTCACAACAGGAAGAGGATCAACAAGTTCTCAAGTGCCCTGTTGAACCAAGTCATCCATCTCATTTTGCATAGCTTGTCTCCACTGGGTATCTAATAAAACCTGTTGGCGACAAGTAAGAACTGCATGGACAATCAGAGCTTGAATAAACTGTTGCATACTTTGACCAACACCGTCAAACAAAAAGAGGTATGGGATGCAAGGTACATTGTCACTTGCCTTTGCAAAGAGCAATAGGTAAGTCTCGATAGGGATCAGATATATCTATCATTGTCACAAAAAAAGCTGTTTTTTTTTTTTTGAAAAATGGCGTATTATAGCCCAAAAAAGTATCTGGCGAATAAAACGGGAATAAGACGCGTTTTTTATCGATTTTCTTTAAAGTGCGAGTGAAAATTTCACAGCATGTAAAATTGTTTAAAATGTTGGTTTTTTTCAAATTTGTTTGACCCTTTTAGTGGCAAAAAAGTATTTTCACATGGGGAAAGAGGGCTTAGGGTTATAAACTTGAAATCGATGGCCTTCGAGTGGAGTCTTTGACCGTTCGAGACTTCGAGTTCGACTTCCTTCATCAGTTCATCACCTTCTCGTTCTCAATCGGCTGAAGAGGAGGGCATTCGAGATTCGGCTGGTTTCGTCTCCTTCTTGTTTTCATTCGGCTGAAGAGGAGGGCGTTCGAGATTCGACCTCCTTCTTCTCCTTCTCATTTTCATTCCGTTGAAGAAGAGGGCATTCGACTTCCTTCAGCAGTTCAACTTCAGGTTCTCATTTCGTGTTATCAGTGGTTTTTTTTTTTATTCCATGTTCGTTTTTTTATGCCGTATACATGTGTAGTTTCCCCTGCATTTTCATTTTGGTGTTCGTTACTCTGATCTGTTTGTATTGTTACTCTGTGTGCCTGCATTCTCAATCCCCTTTTCTCTAGCTTTCCCTATGGATAAGCAATAGCGGAAATGGCAAGAAGGTTTCCAACAAAGATAACTAATTCTAATGCCTCTGCAACTCCTCAAGCTCAGACCTTATTGCTTTCAAAAACAGCATGCAACTCCTCAGGCTCAGACTTTATTGCTTTCAAAAACAGCATTAATGGCAACGAATGGATAGCGGCTGGGATGCCTTCGATTTTAGCTTGTGGCACCATCTTTCCTAATTAATTTCTTTTCTGTTCTCCACACCATCTTTTTGAGTTGAATGGCAGCACTGAAGTCATATATAAATTTATGCATTCATATATAAAAGTTTCTCAGAAAACTCAAATGTTCAAGTGAAAGTTTACGTGCTGATACTATAATTCAGAATTCAGATGTACTTCAAGTCTTCAACTAAGTTATATGTTTCGTTCTACTGCAGTTGAGATTATCATTCCAGAGCACAAAGTCCATAATCCAGATTAAAAACCGTATTTATAATATCTTGCAAAAATCATCTCTTTCAGATTTATGTCTTCCAGAGCACAGAGTTCTACTGTTAGTTTTCATTATCTAATTTTAATTTGTTGCTTATCTAGTCATTTTTCAATGTTTTTTTTTTAATTTCTCATTTACTTTTTTTATATAATTATCAGGATTATTTATTTATTTTTTAAAAATTTGCCGTCTTTTTCCCGTTTTATTTCCGAGATATATAATTTTGCTGTATTATACCCATTTTTTTCCTCGCCGTATAATACCCGTATACGTTTTTTCTGACAATGATATCTATAGTAGGTGTTAAAATACATAATGTTGTGGGAACCGGGTCCAGATCTGGACCCGGTTACTTGGGGCACGGGTATCAAGGTAGGGCTCGGTACCCTAGGCGGCCTCTCTTAGCTCCCTCTTTATATTTTCACTAGTGTGTAATTGTTGATTAAGTGAAATAGAATCTTTCTCTCTCCTAGGGTTGCGGTTGTGCACCTAGGTAGAGCTTCCCGTGGTTTTTTCCTCGTTTGAGGTTTTTCCACGTACATTGTGTGTTTCTCTTCTCTTCTTCCTCTTCGTGGTTTGAGTTTCTACAGTAGGCTCAAAGGGACTAGGTATACTCACCTCAGATGAAACCATCATGAAGGGGTCCTGTCAATGTGTGTAGACCAACGGAGGATCACGAAACTTGGAAACGCTAGAAGGAGACTTACATGGGAATGACTCCAATGAAATGGGAGAGATAGGTAGCGGGACAGATGATCATGGCATCTCAGTAGAGGTAGGAGAGAGACTATAATAAGGCTGAAACTCAAAGAATGTGATATATGCACTGATATACTCCTTTTGAGTCAAGGGGTCAAAGAATTTGTAACCTTTATTATTTTTGGAGTAGCCAATAAAGATAAACTTAATTGTTTGAACAGCCAATTTATCACCTGTAGGCCCAAGGATGTGAACAAAGCATGTGCAACCAAATATTTTGAGAGCGATCAGAAACAAGAGTCGTTGTGGGTATACATGTTTAATGGAAACCTGGTTGTCAATGGAGGATGAGGGTAAACGATTGGTCAAGTAACAGGCAGTGAGGATGGTATCTCACCAAAAATATACAGGTAAATGAGTATAAAGCATTAGGGAACGCGCTACATTTAAAAGTTGGCGATGTTTTCGCTCAGCTACGCCATTTTGTTGTGAGGTATGGGGACAAGTAAACTGAGGGGAAATGTCATTATCAGAGTAAAATTTCATTAAGATGCTTTGAACTCAAATGTGTTTTCAGTGCGAATGCTTTTAACAAAGATACCAAACTGGGTCTTTATTTCAATAATAAGGTTTTTGAAAGCACATATGACTTCAAACCTTTCTTTCAAAAGGAAAACTCAAGCGACTCGAGAATAAACATTAACAATGATAAGGAAATAAGGAAACCTAGACCTACTAGCAACTCTGCTAAGACCTCACACATCAACATGAAGAAGATCAAATAGTCCACAACTGGACGGCCTAAGATTTGATGACTAACTGCTACGGGTGTGCTTACCAAGTTGATAGGTTTCACACTGGAACGACTCTAGTAATGATAGATGAGGAAGCAGGTGATAGAGCTTGGAAACGGATGGATGACCTAGTCTGAGATGCCACTGGAAGAAGGAGACAATGAAGAAGTCGAGAAGGCTACAATACCCAGAGAATCGGGTATGATATAGATGCCCCCTTTCTTACACCCTCCACCAATTGTCTTCCCAATTTGCAAGTCCTGAAATGAACATAAACCAAAGTCACATGTAACACGACAATGCAAGTCATTAGCCAATTGTCCAACTGACAAAAGATTAATGGGAAACTAGGAGCATATACCACATTAGGAACTATCATAAACTGAAAAATTTTAATATTTCCATAACAAGTTTTATGCAAGTTTCGACGAGTCTGAGGTAGTGTGGAGCAAGGTAAACAATGAAGGTAACAGAAGGTCTACTGCAAAAGTGTCTCGATGTCCCTGAATCAATAATCCAAGTACTACATGTATCATGTGGAGTATTGGCAGACATAGCACTGTCTAACATAACTGTGGAGGTCGACGGCTGAATAGATCTGTGTGCTAAGAACTGCTCATATTCTGACTTGTTATTCACTATCACAGTCTCAAGATGGGAAGAAGACGAAGACCCCTCTACTACTGATGAAGTTGCCTGGACAGATCCACTAGGAGACTGTAATGAAATCTTGCCCGTCTTAAATGCAACACCTCTGCCTAAGGATGACCATGCTTATCTGAACATCCATCTTCCAAATGTCATATTTTCCCACAGTAGAGTGAAATCTCCCATGACGTCCTCCTGACCCTGGGCCTGTGCCCCTTTCCCTGGAGAAACTACCCCCACAGCCTCCTGATGCCACCAAGGCAGAGGCAAGAGCATCAATGGAAGGCTGAGAAAGGGTCACCACAAGATCGTTGAGTTTGTTGTCAGTTGGAAGCGTCAGCAGGTCAGGAATTTCTACTCCAGTCAACGTATGTGCTTTTGCTACTACGTATTCGAAAGAGCCCCTGTAGAAACTTTGCCGCCATAAACTGTTCACCATGAGTCTTGTGGCATGTGGGACATGGACGATGCAAAGCTTTCGGTCTTTCATAGATTGACTTGATGGAAGCGAAGTACTGAGTAAGACTGATCACCCTGTCACAAATTAAGTAATTCCTCCTCCACCTCCAAGATCTTGCTAAGATTCTTGTCAATAGAATACGTTTGTTTCAAAAAATCCCACATCTGTTTGGCAGAGGTATAGTATGCAATAGTAGAGGTAATCTGTGGTCGCACACTATTCATGATCCATGACATGACAATATTATTATTTTCCTTCTATGTACTATATTTTCCACTATTCACCCAAGCTCATGTTCTTCTATAACATGTTCCTTATGATGTCCAATCACAGACATCAAAAACAGACAAGACCAAATCTCATAATTAGATCCAACTAATTTTACAACAGAGACGTAAGAAAAGGGATTGCCCATGTTTTTATACTCATACTACATCTCTATCTTGCCTTCATCAGCCATAATGCGAGACTGGACAATACAACCTTAATCTGGTCGCACTTTGATAAAATCAAGAATATAGCGGACAACAATACTTGAGACGACTTGGGCAGCAGAATCTTTTTTAGCATCAATAAAAGTCCTTAAAAAAATCTATGAACTTGTTCAATAAATCAGTCCACCAATTACGGCAATCAACTTGAGAGGATCTAGGCAGTAGAATTTTTCAGCATCAATAAAAGTACTTAAAAAAATCTATGAACTTACTGTTCAGTAAATCAGTCCACCAAACTCCCACTTAGTAGGCTTCATATCATTGCTTACTAGAATCCACATATGCATATAAGAAAGACAATCAATCTGATAAGAGTATACCCAACTTGCAACCACTTTTCCAAAGTCAGCAAAAAAAAAATATGATAAGTAAAGGGTCCAGGACTCCAGGTGTAGCCACTCTTCCACGAACCCAGATCTGACTTAGAACCTATGTCAATTGTGCGGGTACGATACGGGTACGGTGCTACGGGTTCAGACACGGCAATTTTGAAAACTGTGGGTACGCAGGTATCGGCAAATTTTATATTCTCAAAAATGATGATAATGAAAAAGAAAAAAAAACTCAATAATTCACTCAAGAAAGTCTCAAACAAAACATTGTTTATCATAAGAACACTATTATTTTCAAACACGAACTTGTAGTAGGTTGAGAGACTCCTTTTCCCTTGTTTGCCATACTAGACATTAGAAATAATGAAAAGAGGCAAAACAAAAAACATGATGAACAAAAAATTGAAGGAACAAAAAATAAAAATATGTCAATTAAGTTACCAAACATGCACAAAAGTGGAATTGGAACTCCAAATATCACTTGTATCTTTTAAACTAAAAAAAAAAATTCACATTGGTCATCTAGGAAACTAGCTCTTGAACAAACAACAATAGACTCCTCGACGGAAAATGAGCATTTCTAATGGCTCTCCGGGAAGCAAGTATCAAGCTCGCACTAGAACAATAAAGAAGGCTATATTTGTGCCATTGCCAACGAAATTCATAGAGCTATTTTTCAACTTCAAGGAAGAGATAAGTATAACATTCAAAAAAATTAACACACTGAGGAAAAACAAAACTTTGAACGACATTGCAGAAGCAACTGAGTAAGTTGGCTCTAGCCTAACATCAAGTGTTTGAAATTGGATGTTATTAATAACAATAAAAAAAGAGTTTAAGAAATGGAGCATGGGAGAAATAAGAGGTCTCTTTTCATAGGCAAGAAGTTTACAACTAGAGACCGTACGCTTCCGGTCGAAATGGAAACAACATCAACCGACAAATCTTTCTCCACCTCCATTGCTGTGATTAGTTGAACTAGCAACAAAAGTGTCACAATGGTTTTACACATAAAATCAATCAAAATATGAAACAAAAACATCCCCAAATAAAAAAAAAAACCCAAATCAAGAAAATGAAACCCTAAGTTGTAATATTAAAAAGAGAAAAAAAACATTTACCTGGCTGCCGCCGGACAACAATGGACGTCACCATGGGTCGCCCGACGTCGTCGTCGTCGCTGCCAGTCATCATTGCGGACGAGATCTGCTGCAGAAAACGCAAGTGAGTCGAGCTCTGCTGCAAAGCTCGACTTCTTTTCATGAAATAGAAAACGAACAAAATTTTTTGTTTGGATTGGATCTGACCCAAACCCGATCCAACCCGTACCCAAAGGTTCTGTCGTACCCGCTTCTATGTACCCGCGTACCGGAGCGGGTATGTGAAGCAAATCCACGTACCCGTGTCACATTGCTTAGAACTTGCCAATGCAACTCCCACGCAGTTGCTCACGCTCTACTATATCCACATTGGGAACCTAATCACCACCTCTCACGTGTGATTAAGTTCCCCTTCTACACTGCTCCACTATCTCACGATCAGCAAAGAAAAGGAGAAAGGAAGTAGAGGAAAAAAAGAGGTGGGAAGAGATGGGACAGAGAAGAGGAGAAGAGGTCTCTAGAAAGTCAAGCCGCCGACGGAGAAGGGTGGATATCGCCGGCTCTGATACCATGTTACAGCCAGCAGTCTTAGAGAGAGAAAATCTTCTTATTAACTAACCCTAATCTCAATAATAAATAGATTAGGACAGCGGTAGAGACTTACAAATAACATCAACCAAAAATAAAGAAATATTTAAAGAGAACGCCCTAACTATTAAATATTGCAAAGGACCACCTAGAAACTTAAAAATCTTCTAATTCAACATGTACCATACAACCAAATATTCGTCGGTATGCCATGTCTCAAATACTATAAACACAGGAGAGTGGCAGATGCCAAATATTTAATGCATGTTAACCCTTTTCAACATGCTACCATTCATTTTAAAATGGAAATAGATATTTCTTTAGGATAAACAAAAGTTTAACCTACATGGGGATTTTGGGGATTTTCCAAACAGTCGAGTTCCATTGCTCAAACTTTTCAATTAAGATGATTAAAATTAAATTTCACAAACTACCAAAACAATACCATTTATAATTATATTATTCAGGTAAAATCACGGTAAAAACCTGTGTTTACATGTAATTCTTCATAAAAATCCTTAGTTGTCAAGGCGCCTAGGCAAAAAAGGGCAACCTTTTTTTTATTTTTTTAGTTGTGTTAACCATTACATAATAGAATTATGTACTTACCATAAGCTTCTATTCCAAGTAAAACTTGAAAAACTGTTTTTGTTCTATTCTAATTGAATGAGTATACTTTGTTAGTAAAGCCAAAAAGTAAAACATGAAAAACTGCTCGGTTCTTGTTTACATGACAGATTAACAGTACATTTTCACCTTGTTTACATACTGGAAAATTGTGTTGTTTTGTTCTAGCCTATGTCACCTATGTACGGGTACGAGTACAGGTACGGGAAAATGGGTACAGGTACAACGTTTTTGCAAATCTTGGTACGGCGGTACAGCGATAATATTATTTTTTTAAATAAAAAAATTGCAAAAAACTCGACAAGGGCATATGCAACAAGGGCTGCGAGAGGCTGGAGTGGACGCCGTCATATAGGAGACCGAAGAAGGCGCGGGCCGTGGGGGTGGCCGTGATGGGGCTCTGCATCAGCAGGGTTGCCACCACTGTGCTACTTCCCGGCAGGCAAGAAGAATTGCTACTCCATTTCCGACACTAGCCGGGGTATGCTCCCAGCCATCGTTGCACGCATAATGTTATGCCCTAACTTCCCTTCCCCTTTCCCCTTCTATTCTTTCCCTTTCTTGTTGCTTCTTTTTTCCCCGCTCTCCTCCCTTGCTCTTTCCTCTCCCCTCGTCCTTTCTTCTCCTCGGTTCGAACGAAGAAACAAGGCGGAGAGGGAGAACCAGAGAAGACGAGCGTCGGGCGTCGCCTACCGCATTAGGTTTTCATTTTTTTCGGTTTGGATATGATTTGGGTCTAGTTCCGACACGGAACCAGATCCAAACGTACCACCACGTACCGGCGTACCGGAACTGTCGTACCGGCATACCGGTATGGGTACACCGGTCAACCCCGCGTACCACGGTGACATAGGTTCTAGCTGATGCCTTAGTTTGATACACAAGAAAAAAAAAACACTGTCATTCTTGTTTACGTAGTGGACACAATGCTTGCATTTCTTATAGACTATTTCAGTTATAGACCTTATAGACTATTTCATTTGAATCATTTCAAACAAAAATCATATCAAACCAGTACATATAATGTACAATACATGTTTACAACATATTGTACATATAACATATGATATACATATAACACACAAAACACCTTCACAAATGAGAAAATAAATCTGTATGGAGGCTGCAAAAATGAGGTTTGCATGTACTTCTCTGATTACTAGACATGCACTAAACAAGAGAAACTGTTGGTCTTTTTACCACAAACCTAGGTTTTAACATGGGCAAGAAGGCTGGCATAGGTTCCACAAAATATGCTTCAGAGCACATAAGATATATACAGAAATTCATTGGGTTTATAGAATATGTACTTCACGTATGGCTGGAACATCCAATTGATGAGTTCATATAGAATATGTAATTAACGTACAGCAAACTGTACTTAAAGAAAAGAAAGTATATAATATAACTGCATATAATATAAGTATATACAGTATATAAGTGTATAATAAAATTACAGGACTTAATTTGAAGGGAAGGTGACCTCTCACCTTCCCATGGACTCAGCGTACTAGCACCTAGTCCAGCCTAGGCACAAGTCTAACACTTGTTGCCTAAGTGATGGACTTCGGCGACAGGTGTGGACTCACGCCTAGGCATCCACACCTTAACAACAGAGTAAAAATCTCATGCATATGATCATGATGTCCAAAAAACTATACATCAACACTTAAGTCATGTTGTAATGACAATTGATAAGTTCTCTCTCTCTCCCAGTACTATATAGAGGAATCAAAATCAGACGACTGCCAGACGTTGCCGGAAGACTGATTTTTTGAAAATTGCCAATAAAAATACCTTGCCACAGGAGCATTAGCAACGGTTTGTGGTATTTGAATGACAGTTTATGATGCTTTTAGTGATGTGTCTTAAATATTTAGTCATTGTTAGAATATACTTTGTAATGTTGAGCGACATCGACGATTGTTTCCCCCAATCGACATTCTGTTCACTCTTGGGGTTGTTTGGGAATCCGGTGAAGATATTACCTCTCTCTCTTTATCGTTCCTTTCTAGATAGAACTTGATTTTTCTCTCGTTCTTGTGATTCTTTCCAAGGCTTTTACTGCCCGTTTGGCGCCGTTGCCTCTTGTGCCACCGTAGTGGCTCTTGGACCGCACCCTTGTCGTGTTTCCTGGTGCTATTTTTTCTTTGTCTCTCTTTGGTGATCGTGATGGCTGAAGAGATGACTCCCAAGGTCAATGTTGCCTTTGACACAAACAAGAATACCAAGAGCGAGAACTTGCTGTTTCAAGTCACTTCTCGTGGTGATTGGATTGTTGATAGCGGAGCTACGCATCATATGACAGGGGATCCTAAGATGTTTCAAGAATACAAATTGTCTTCCGGACAGCAACGCGTGTCTATGGCTGATGGGTCTTCTATTTCTGTGGCTGGAAAAGGGAGTTTGTCCTTGTTGAATAAATATCGTATTCATAATGCTCTTCATGTGCCCAATATTCCGGTGAATCTGTTATCTGTCAGCAGTATTACCAAAGAACTCAATTGCAATCTAATCATTCTCCCTATTCTACCCTGTGGCCCACTCAGAATCTGTGGCCTCTTACTCCTCGAGTGTTTGGGTGTAGTTGTTTTGTGCATAATCATAGCCCTACTTTCAAGAAACTTGACCCTTGGTCTATCAAAGCAGTCTTCTTGGGGTACTCTTCCACTCAGAAGGGGTACAAATGTGTGGATCCTACTACTTCCAAAGTGTATGTTTCCAGGGATGTCACATTTCATGAACATGAAGCTTATTTTCCGGTGAATCCTCTTCAGGGGGAGCGTCTTGGAAACAAAGGGGAAGAGTATTCTTCAAATCAGCTGATTCAGTTTATGGAATTCTTGGATTACAAGGTTAGTCCCAATGTGATTGACACGGTCACGGTTAGTAATGATAAGGGCAGTCATATGGAAGGGGGCACTGTGGATGCTCAGTACACAGCCGCCCGTGATCACTTGTTTGGCCAGGTTTACGTCAGAAAGCAGAAAGCTGCAGTGGAAGATGTTGAAGATGTTGATAGAACCAATCCCAGTTCTGTGATCTCCCCGGATGATCCAAGTGCATTGAATGAAGAGCTCCCCATTGCTTTGCGCAAAGGCACCAGGTCATGTACTTCTCACCCGATTCAGAGATTTGTTTCTTATGCTAAGCTTAGTACAAATTACAAGTGTTTTATCACGTCTTTATCCAAAGTTGTGATTCCCAGGTTGGTGCATGATGCTAAGGATGATCCCAAGTGGCTACAGGCTATGACAGAGGAGATGGGTGCTTTAGCAAAGAACAACACGTGGGAAGTTGTTGATATTCCCAAAGGGACACACTTAGTTGGCTCTAAGTGGGTGTTCAATGTGAAGTACAAACCTGATGGCACTGTAGATCGGTATAAAGCTCGTCTGGTTGCGAAGGAATTTAGCCAGAAGTATGGGATAGACTACCTTGAGACCTTTGCTCCTGTTGCTAAGTTGAAGACGGTGAGGGTCATTTTAGCTCTTGCAGTGCACAAGAAGTGGCGCATGGACCAGCTTGATGTTAAAAATGCATTCTTGAATGGTCATCTGGAGGAAGAAGTCTATATGAGCATGCCTCCCGGATATGCTCAAGAGGGAAAATGTTGTCACCTCAAGAAAGCTTTGTATGGCCTGAAGCAGTCGCCTAGGGCATGGTTTAAAAGACTAAGGATAGTTATGAAGTCAACTGGGTACAAGCAAGGAAATGGCGATCACACTCTATTCATAAAGCAGAGAAATGGTCTGGTGAGTCTTCTCCTTGTTTATGTTGATGATATGATTGTCACAGGCGATGACGAAGAAGAAAACAGGAAAATGAAGGAAAGGTTAGCTGAAGAGTTCGACCTCAAGGATCTGGGTAAGCTAAGATACTTCCTGGGGATAGAGATTGCACGATCAGAGACAGAGCTAGTTATGAGTCAAAGGAAGTACACTCTAGATTTGCTAAAGGAGACAGGTAAACTGGGATGTAGGCCCTATCTTACTCCAATGGAATCGGGTACTAAGATTAGTATCAAGACGGGCAATACTCTGGATGAGGAAGGAAAAGGTCGATATCAGAGGCTAGTTGGTAAGCTTATCTACCTTACTCTAACTCGCCCTGATATCACGTATGCGGTAAATGTGCTAAGTCAATTTATGCATGCTCCCACGGATTGTCACTGGAAGAGTGCAGAAAGAGTGTTGGGGTATCTAAAGAATGACCCAGGAAAAGGGTTGTTGTATACCCGGCAAGACAAACTTACTATTGAAAGCTACTCTGATGCAGATTGGGCAGGGTGCACAGACACTAGGAGATCCACTACAGGGTATTGTATCTTTCTTGGAAGTAACCTGGTTGTATGGAGGAGTAAAAGGCAAGAAGTGTGTTCGAGGTCCAGTGCTGAGGCTGAGTACAGGGCTGTTGCTATGGGGGTTACAGAGATGCTATGGTTGAAGATTCTTCTAGCTGATATTGGGATTGAACTGGGAGATAAAATGAAGATGTACTGTGACAACAAGTCAGCAATTAATCTTGCTAATAATCCAGTCCTGCACGACAGAACCAAACATGTGGATATTGATCGTCATTTTATCCGGGAACGCATTGACTCTAAGGAGTTGATTCTGCCATATATGAAGTCTGAAGATCAAGTCGCGGATGTTTTAACGAAAGGGCTATGTACATCTTCATTCGAAAAGAATGTTAGCAAGCTTGGCATGTTTGACATGTATGCCAAGCTTGAGGGGGAGTGTTAGAATATATTTTGTAATGGGGAACCGGGTCCATATCTGGACCCGGTCCTATGGGGCACGGGTACCGAGGCTGGCTCGGTACCCTAGGCGGCACCTCTTCTCTCCCTCTATATATTTGTCACTTACATGTAATTGTTGAGTTAAGTGGAATAAGACTCTCTCTCTCCTAGGGTTGCGGTAGTGCACCTAGGTAGAGCTTCTCCGTGGTTTTTCACCTCTTTTTGAGGTTTTCCACTTATATTGTGTGTCTCTTTTCCTTCTCCCTATCTCGTTACGTGTTTCTACAGTCATCTTGTATATTTTGATTTTTAGGCCATGAGATGATAACTGGAATGTTGAGACTAAGAAACTAGATTGGTCATATATATATATATATATATATATATATATATATATATATATATATATATATATATATATATATATATATAAAGCATAGTCACAAATAATGTCTCAGAGTTTTAAACGACAAGGTTTTTCTCGGGTATAATATGGTGAGCTAGGAAAAAATAAGAAAAATACAAAAAAAAATGTAAATTTTTAAAATAAAAAAAAAAAAAAACTAAAAATGAGGGGAAAATAAAATAAGCGAGAAACTAATAACACAAACATAAAAAGATAAGTAGATTTGCAACAAACAAAAAATAGAAAATGAAAATGAAAAAAAAAAACTGTTTGACATTAAAAAAACTGAAAAAAAAAACTGATTAAAATGCGAAAAAAGCACTTTAAAATGTGTTTTTTTCGTTTTTAATGTTTTTTTCAAAAAACTCGCTTTTTTAAGTTTTAACTGGCTAGTTAACTTATCACATTATTTTTGCATTTTTTTTCTAAAAAACGTGATTTCTGTGACTATGAATTATATATGCCATGAGATGATAACTGGACTACTGAGACCAAGAAACTAGATTGGTCATTCATATATATATATATATATATATATATGGGCCATGAGATGCTAACTGGAATACTGAGAGACCAAGTTGGTCGAAAGACCAACATAGAAACATGAACTGGGCTATTTGGAAATTTAACCAGGCTATATTATTTGCACAGTAGCTTTCTCAAGCACCACAAGAGTATCAAAACTAACTCCACGACTCACATATCAAAACAGAAATAAGGCATAACTACAGTATTCAGAAACACAACTCCAGATTTTCCAATTGTTAAGGGGAAAATTTTAGCTATTAAATAAACAAACACCAAGGATAAACCGTATTATTCTTGGAGAGTGAAAACTGGAAAGCCAATCGTTCAAACTTCAAAGATGCACTAGGTGTTGTCCAAGTTTATTAAACTGGCCTGAGGGATTATATGATGCATTGCCCATTCTGGGCCAAATTCTTCAGCAAGCCGCTTCAAGTTATTTGCTGCAGCATCACGGATAGAGAAAACCTGTCACATAGAAGTAATAGCTTACATAGACGGGACGGGGGGGCAGAAACCTTCATTAATAAGGGGAAAAAACCTCTTAAACAAACTTATTAACGATGAACTTGTAATTGGATTAAGCTGATAGAGAAAACTGTACAATAATCTTATGATGCACACTCTAATGAATCAGAAAGACAAAAACAAAGATGAGGTAGATGAAAATGAATTAGAACCTGATCTTCCAGCCATTGCATGCAAAGTGCACCAAGCTTATCATCAAAAAATCCAACACCCAACTGGCTTGCCAATAAAGGAATATATTCAATTATAGCAAGTCGAACTCTCCAATGCCTATCCTCAGCAAGTTCCACAATAGCTGGAAGGAGGGATTGTGACAAGAGATCAATTCCAATAACCTGAAATAAGGTTCATTAGACAAGAACAAGACATTGCGTTATTTTTGCTTAGAAGTCATAATTTTGAGATCCCAAACTATGATCTGCTAATTTCAGCATGAGCATGAAATCATGATAAAAGTATACTAAGAAACCAATTTGAAACAAAAAAGATTGCAATATTCTAAAGGTCCAATCTAAACAACTAATCTAAGTGATCGGGCAATTTCATGGAGAACCTTCACTAAGGAACTCATTTGATCAACATAAGCATCCGATAGAAGTTGTCTAATAGAGTACAATTTCCTTGAATTTCGTTCTCAGACATGTTCTGTCATCAAAAGAATATTCACTCCTATGATGCCATTTTGCCCTTCACTCTGACCACACAATCATAACATTTGCAGAATTACACGCAGTAGCATTAATAAATGCATAGGCAAAAACGTTTCCTAAATAGCCACTGCTGTAGACAAGAAGGCAAAGCGATGGGGAATTGCAGGAGATTGCTATGATGGTGGCAGGTGATATTTACTGTATGGACTGTTACAGTCAAAGATGATTCCAACAAAGGGATATAAGCCCAGGCCAAACAACTGTATTATGAAATAGTAAAGCTAGAACCAAATGACCAAACAATTTCAGGAGACAAGTTTATATTCGACGAAGAAGATTCTTAACCAAACCTTGGGACCTCAGCTCCAACACTCAGACTGGCACATTTAGAGAACCATGAAGCTGAATACAAGGGATAGGTTCATTCTCAAGCAAGTAACAAGTTTGAAATGTTCTGCCTCTCCTATCAATCTGACCTCTTGGTATAGAAAACATCAGGATATGAGTATTCTAAAAGAAAATTAATTTGCTCCAGACATAGTTTTATTTTCATGTAGAACCATCAAATTAACAGATTTTGAGGATACTTCACTTACCCTGAAGAGTTAACAGAAAAGCATGAATTGAAATACCAGCATAAGAAAATGTACCCCTCTACCTTTTCACTGACACAAGAAAATCAACCATGCCCAGGAAGAGATTCACTAGTAAGTAACCATCTGAACTTTAGAAGTCTAGACCCATGATAAATCCAGACCACAAAATTGAGTTACAAACAGCAGCAGTATCACCCAATAACAAACTACCTGATTTACTTGATCAAGCTTGCTGATAATATTCAGCCGCACATCCGGGAATTCATCTTTTAGTAGGGATAGAAAGATAGGAAGAAGCTGCTCAATAGTTGCATCCTGTGTATAACAATCAAGAGAGGCGTAAACTTCAAAAGAACACTTGATATGCTGCACTAGCATATACATAGCAAATGAAATAGCACACTGAAAATTCACTTGCTACAAATTTTTGTTAGATGTAAAAAGCTAAATAATGCAGTTTGATCAGATGCCTCTGACAGCCTATTAGCAAGACTCAAACAAAGAAAATCAAATGATCTTGTGCAATAATAGAGCATTCACAAAATTCACCTTTCCGAGGACAGGTGCCATGCCCATTATAACAGATGCTAAAGCAGAACGTACATGTTGAGAAGAATCTGATGACAACTCCTGGAAAGGAAATAGGTATTTTAGTCCTAAAAGCAATTAAAGATTGCTCAATTACATATTTTAGATAAAACAATCACGGGTATTTTGTGCCAAATGCATGGACGTTCATTGTAAAAATGTTACTCAACCAAAAGAACAAAAGCATGGAATGAGCTCATCAAAGTATAGGGAATCACCTTGACACAAGGAAGAATGTGCTGAATTGCAAGTTGTGGATTCAATATCCTGCAAAATTTGGTTACTTTTCCCGCAGCAGCAATACGGACTTCCGCCTCATTATCTCGTAGAAGGCAGACATACGCAGGCACCAGGTCCGTTCTTAAAAATCCGAGCATTAAAATCAGGAAACTAACATACAGGGATTCCAATCCTAAATTCATGGATCACTACAATAACAGTAATGAACACCATGATGATGTCAAACTACTGAAAAAATACTGCCCATTAATGAACATTGATGGGGACACCGACATCAACATGCAATTACAAACTTACAACAAAAATAACATCACCATCACTTTGAAAGAAGAGCTTTAGTTTTATCCAAAGCCACAAATATCGTTCCAGGTCATCCACAAGCTTTTCTAGAGTATTTTTTGGCAAAGTTTTTGTAGAAACAAGCAACACACGAAGGGAGAAGAAGAAACGCACGATATACGTGGAAAACCTCGTGAAGAGGTGAAAAACCACGGAGAAGCTCTAACCTAGGGGCAAACCGCAACCCTAGGAGAGAGAAAATTAATTTCACTTAATCTCGACAAGTACACTTAAGTGATAATATATAGGGGAGAGAAGAACTGCCGCCTAG
>JAANDH010001163.1:0-78645 GCA_011799765.1 Nymphaea thermarum
AAAAGTCATGTATGTTGAAAGATGAAAAGTCATGTCTCTTGGGAACTAGAGACCCCTTATGTAACTCCTCTATATAAATGAGCCTCTCCACCAAAGGAAGGCAAGCAAGAAATGATAGACTAGTGGACGTAGGCCTATTGGCTGAACCACTTTAAAAATTCATGTCCCTTTAATTATTCATTCATTTTGATTTCTTACAGTAAGTTCTGTTGACGGCGGCAAAGGAAAGGGAGAAGGATTGGATTCTATCGTCAGCTTCCATGGGCGTCTCCATTTCAAATTTTCAATCGCACACGGCTTTTGCGACCGTTTTCTTCTGCTCACGCAAGACCATTAAATTATTGTTGTGGCTGACCTAGCATTGAAAAGGTCAGAAATGGAACCGAATCCAAAAAACCCTTTAAAGAAGAAACAAAAGAAAGAAAAGAAGAAGAAAGACATAAATGAGTTTTCTTAAATGAAATCTCTTTAAAAAAAATTTCAAACTCTTAGAAAAACAACTTGTATTTTATATTTGCAACTCAATCTTCATTATTTTATCTTCAAGTGGTTTGTTAAATTTATTTGATAAGATTATAAACAAGGCCTACATTTGATTTTATGCATTAATTCCTCCATCGGCTAAGTTTAGGTATTGGTTTTTGAATTAGAATGGTAGATAGCTAAATGATTCTCCTCGATCATTCCATCATTTTTTGCGAATCCGAAAAGCACAACCAAATTCTTGTATCATTAAAAAAATGGTTAAGTTCAAATCCTGTTTCATTATCTACCGGTCAGTCAATGGGTTAGGCGTGTCGCCGACATTCATGCATTTACTAGGACCCCATGATAATTAGAATCACATTTTATATTAGTGCAGTTTATGGTTTGTATAATCTCATTTACATCTCGTTGATAATTTTCAAATATTATAAACGCTTTGATTTTAGAGCGATTAGACAATTAGACATAACTCAAATCTATATTCAACCAAGTTTTCAATTATTCCTTCAAGTTCACGATACCTGGCAAGCTGTCAATCAATTCAAAATTAACTTAGACTAATGAGATTAGTTGCAAATTATTTTTTAAATGACACTAATACGCACTACCAATATGAAAATAAGCATTTTTTGTGGGTGGCAACTGCCCGCACCGTGCCTACACTACCTACATCCCTAAATTAGTTATATTAATTTTAATTTTTTTTACTCAATTTACCATCATTAATCTCTCTACACTTACGCGGTGTTCATAATGTCAAACGGCCCCTTCCGAACTACAAACAAGTGCTTTTACTGAGTGATACTTTTAAAAAATTGTACAAGAGCTTTAAAAATGGTACAACCATGGTACAACCATGTCTAGAAAGTGGGGTCACAATCATCTTGTCCGATATTGCCTAAATAATTTGGAGATCGACCTTTTCTGGATGACATCTCACTTCATAAAAATTATTGCAAGTGGGAAACTGCAGCATTACTTTAAGCTAGTGTTCTCATAACCTTCTATACTATTACATTATATAAATGGCATAACTATGGTTTGTGATGCAGAATCTTGCCAATTTCAGTCTTTGTACCATTGTACTCCAAAGAAAACCCGCCCTTCAGAAGTTTCGGTCAGGTGCAACAGAAAGAAAGAGAACAAGACAGATGGATTTTGATCATTTTTAGCACATAACACACGTTCCCTTATTACATGCCATGCTTGTAGCAAGTACATGCTCAAAGTAATATCATGTCAGATCATGATCAGATGTCAATCATATTAGATCCGGATTATGATTGGATCTCAATGGCATTGGATTTGAAAACTTGGATCATTAGTTGATTGTGATAATATTGGACCTTAGAAAACCCAAATCAAATTTGTTTGGATCTTGTAAGATTTGGATCATTAGAACTATAAATTGTATTTGGAATGCGATAATCAAACTCTGCTCGAACTCAATTTGGAAAGTAAACACATGATATTGGATCTTACACTGAGCTTTTGATCAATAAATTTGAACCCTAGGGCCATGCCCCAAATATGAGAACTCTACCACCTTTAGAAGCCAAGTATTGATCATGTGTGTTCCAAGGTGCATGCATCATACAGAATAGGTCCACCAGAATGTATTGCTCATTTTAGTGAATTAAATGGTGCAAGTTCTGGAATGAATGATTGAGAGCTAAGTTTGGGAGGATGTATTTGTAGTGATCCCCAAAAGTCTTTTATAAATGCATGTTTAAATGGCTTGAAAACAGAGATCTACCCCCTTCAAGTTATTCATCTAAAAACCAGTTTTTGCCGGTCTACCCAAACACGAAAATGATTTTTTTTCAAAGTCATTAAAGTCATTTTGACAAAACCAAGTTTTCTGAAAAAATCATTCTTCCAATTCTTTCATCATTGAATTTAAAGATGTGTGGATCCGGAAATGAAGGAACTCTAAAACAGAAATTTTATTTGACAAAACCAACGTAACAAGGTCGTTTGAATTTTCAGCAAGTCCAATATGAAAGCCAAATAATGTCACTATTTTTCTTTTAAAATGGGAAATTACAAGTTGGGGCTAACTTTTTTTAGTAACATGTGATAGAGGGTACTGAAAATTTAATTTAATGAAAAGACTTTAATGATTGAGCTATTAAGATTGTGAATTTCGAGGGTCTACTTTGGAATTGAAGCATCAACTCTTTGTACTACAAGTAGAATATACTACAAACAACTATTAATAAAGTAAACTCCCTATCTTTGAAAGGCAGAGTTTCGGCTCTTTTACTATTAAAATTTTTTTTATTTATTTTCACATATTTTTATATAATTTTTTTATAATTATTTATTTATTTATATATATTGTAGTCCTTCAAACATGAAAATTTTTATAACAGTGTTTCTATAGTAAAAAACTTCTAGCTTCACCACTGGTTCTGCCGGATGCAAGCAAACAAGGGACGGCAAACGTTTTCAAAACTAGGAAGACAAGAGCGTGAGGCATCACTCAAACATGGGGTATCTTGGCCGGCGTCGCGTGTTCTGCCTCTTGGAACACGCGTTCTGTTCCTAGCGTAGGACGTTGACCCGCCGAGAACAGACGAGAACGAGAGAACGTGTTTGCGTCCTTCACGGGAGATGACGGAGAACTCCGGTGCGGCTATTAATGTCACCGGACGCCGACCATGTAGCTGGCCCACGCCCTACTCAGAAGTCAGACCCCTTCAAGCACGGTAGTCCTTACCGTCGATTTTGCCACGCGTACGGTGAATACGTGGCCTTCTAGTTCGAGGAGATGCTCCTTCTCCGTTTCTCCTCCCGTCTCCGTCCTATTTAAAGAGGAGAGGGCTCGGGGAACGAAGCAAGCGGCAAAATTCAGAGCGAGTGAGTGAGAAAGAGAGAAAGGAGACCGGCGAAGGGAATTGGCGATGGGCTCTCAGGGAAGCGGCGATTGTTCGGCCAAGGTCAAGCTTCCAGAGATCAAGTTTACCAAGCTCTTCATCCATGGCCAGTTCGTCGACGCAGTTTCAGGTGCTCTCTCTCTCTCTCTCTGTCTGTCTGTCTTTTTCTCTAAAACACCCACTTTTTCCGGATTGTTGGGAAGTCCGAATTCTCTATATATGAGCGCATGATGCACCAATATGTTCTACATCTTCACCATCATTGCTCGACCGGGAACCCAGCTTATCCTTGTGGAAATCCTGCTTTCCTGGTTCGTCTTCTCGGTGGGATTTCTCCAGAGTTTCGGCTTTGTCCAGGTTTAACTGGATACAGTTCTACAGATTTTGTCTTCCTCTCCGCCTTATTTCTTTCTCCCCCTCCACTGGTCTGTTCTTTTTTGTCCCACTCGTGTGGAGAGTCCATCACTTGATTTGACTTGAAACAAATCCGGTCCTTTAAGCTTGGAGATCCAAGCTTCATAAGAAGACCTCCGATGGGGACGCCGGTCGTTTTGGATGTGGAACTGTTTGGATTTGCATACGTGAATGCGGTCGCTTATCCAACTTGTTTTGTTCATGAGCTGACGCGGGGAAAAAGGGGAGCCACTTGGGCCGGAGGGAAGTCCCCCTGCCTCACCAGTCAGGCGGCCCCTCCCGGTCGGTCCCGCCGGAATCGGGGGCACAGGGGATCACCGAGACGCCCTCCCCTCCCTTCCCTGCTTATCTTCTTCCGGACAGTTCACCTCCGGTCCCTCTCCGCCTCGACAGTGGCCTTTCCAATTGTCCTTTTTCCAGCGGTCGCCCGAACCAGGGCGACGTGACCGCCATTTTTGGAAGCGTCGGCACCCAACTTTTCTTTCGGTTTTTTTTATTACTGGAAAAGCATTTAATATAAATGTTGTGATTTTTTTTAAATTTTTTAAAGACTATTTAAAAACTGGGGTCTCGCCTCGCTCATCTGGCCGTGTGCTGTCCACTTTCAATTTTGGTCAAAACTTCGGGGCCGCAGAAACCAGACCTTATTAATGTCACCAATCTTTCTGCTATCCCATTGTCATCTTTTCACGAACTAATTGTTTGCTTCTTTATGTAAAGCAGATGAATCTAAATCTTTTTTGGGTACATTTACAAATTCCAAACTTGAGCCGAAATTTTCTAAGATCTATTCAACCAAATTACTATTTAATGTATTGTATTGGGCGGGCCTGATTAAATTCACAATCCCATGTAATATAATGCATGTGGTGCTGTGTCGTAAATTTCAACTCAAACTCACTATAAAAATCCACAAATCCTCTTTATCTTTATGTCCTGAAAATTCATTATGGTGCAAATATCATGCAATTTCTGTTCTAGAATGAGTCAAAATTTATAGAACTTGCTAAAGAACACATTGAGACTTGATAGTGACCCTTCCATATGGTGCCCAATGAATTATAACCCCCTTGTTGTAAATATCATACAATTGAAGACATTCATTCATTGCATCCATTTAAAGCATCGCACTACCATCGTATTTTCAGTCTAGCCGTTGTATGTGTACGCAATAAATTAAAGCGGAGGGCTTCTGAAACTGAAGAAATGGATTTGCAGATCATAGATTTACAAATCTTGCAAACACTGGGAATGTCAAACCGCCGCTAATTCTAAGTATTTTATTTATTATTTATTAGCCAGCAGTTCTCTTTTGTCATTAAAACCAGCCAACCGAACTTGGTTATAGCTTCAAGTTTTGTGTGTGTGTTCGAGTGGCAAATGACAAAAAAGGCCCTGAGAACTGAGAAGAAGAAATCTCCTTCCAAACAGAAGAAAAAAAATTATGAGAAGTTGTTTTCTCATTTTTGTCCTATTGGGAGGCAGAAGAAATCAAACAAAGGTGGTGTGTTTGACACTAAAAACGGGAAACGGACCCCAGCGACTTGGGTGGATGAATCTTCATCAAGGTTGAGAGTGTTTGTTTGTTTCACAGGGAAAACTTTTGACACGATTGACCCGAGGACCGGCGACCGGATCGCGAAGATCGCCGAGGGGGACAAGGCAGACATTGACCTAGCGGTCAAAGCGGCTCGGGAGGCCTTTGACCACGGACCATGGCCAAGGATGAGTGGCTCGGTACGACTCGCTGTACTGACTTAGAAATTAAAATGTCGAAAGCTGATAAATGTCCCAATATTTCTTCGATGGCAATATTGTTATTCTCTAACTTGTGGATGGGGCTTATAGGCAAGGGGGAAGCTAATGTTTAAGTTGGCTGACCTGATGGACCAAAACGTGGAGGAGATCACGTCGCTGGATGCGCTCGACGCTGGCAAACCGCTCATGCTGGTCAAGCTGGTTGACTTTGCGGATGGGGTCAACGCGATCCGCTACTTCGCCGGCGCGGCGGACAAGATCCACGGCGAGACCCTGAAGATGTCTGGGTCGCTGCTGGGTCACACTTGGCGCGAGCCCATCGGCGTCGCCGGGCTGATCATCCCTTGGAACTTCCCGACGCCGCTGCTCTTCGGCTGCCTGGCTCCGGCCCTAGCTGCCGGCTGCACGGTCGTGGTCAAACCGGCCGAGCAGACCCCTTTGACCGCCCTTTACTACGCCCACTTGGCTAAGTTGGTGAGCCCCCTTTTCTTCTCTGCTCTTTTACCAATATTCCACATGGCTACCTGACTTTTAGTAAATAACAAAAGCACTCTTCAGGTGTCAACGTCTTTTCCTTGTGTTCGTAAGTTTCTACGTTAAAGAGGAAATCTGATTTTCTTTTCTTTCACCTCGTCATTTTTTTGTCCAAATTTTTTGAATAGGCCGGAATCCCTGACGGAGTGATAAATGTGGTGACCGGATTTGGGCCCACGGCCGGTGCTGCGCTTTCATCTCACATAGACGTTGACAAGGTAAGTCCTTATATTATATGTTTGCATCTTTTTCCATTTTCGTGCATTTAATTTAAATCCAAGTCCGAATTTTTACCCTGTTTTTTTCTGTTTCCTTTTTTCTTACTTAACCAACCAAACAAACACGGGATTGTCTATCCGTTCCTTCCATTTTCCTTCCATCCAAACACGCCGAAATCCAACGCATTTTTCAGCCTTACTGCATACTACCAACATGTGACATGTGAAAGGCGTATATCTTCTCTCTTTAGATTTTCAACACCACAAGATGAAACTTCATTGCAACATATGTTCCAACGTCACCAATATATTTGTTCGATTTCATAAATGTGTCCTAACTCTTAATATGTTGCATATTCAGTAAAGAATGTGTATTATATTGGGCACACATGTATATATATATGAGGTCTAAGATCAGTATATTCTGATTAAAGTGAAACTTGGATGATGTGATGTGTTCTTGGTGGTGTCGCAGATCAGTTTCACGGGATCTACGAAGGTGGGGAGGCTGATAATGGAGGCAGCTGCCAAGAGTAACCTGAAATCCGTCACCCTTGAGCTTGGCGGCAAATCACCTCTCATAATCTTCGATGATGCAGACCTGGACATGGCTGTCGAACTTGCACGAGCTGCCGTTTTCTTCAACAAGGTAAAATCTCTCTCTCTCTCTCTCATTATATATATATATATATATATATATATTATGCATTTTAAGAATTTCAAGGGCTCAGAATGGACTACATTTTCAAGTCTTAAAAGCTTCGTGTTTTTCATTATAATACATGATCGAAGAGTTTATCGTAATAGAAGGACCAAGTAATACATCTATAGGCTCTGATTTTGCCAACCTTAACTAGGAAATAGATCATCTGAACTGCCCATACTTTATGTATATATGTATGTTATGAAGTTTTACATGGGCACGCTCAAGTTTTGATGGAATAAGAGAAATGTTAAGTTTTGATTTCTTTCATTTAAGTGCGTGGATTCGCAGCTATTTGCTCATGGTAAAAGAATTGCAAAAATTCGCAGTTTAAGGTGCTTGCTTTGTTGTCTTCTACTTGGCCTGGAATTTGTATATCCCTGATCGACATGTGCATCATTTATTGATAAGAGAATCAAAGTGGGAATGTGACTCGGTAGACATAATTGCACATGGTATTTAGTGTTATCCTTGTCTGTCACTTACATGAATAAAGTTGGCCAACTACTTTAGGGCAGTATCACCAACCTGACTTGTGGACAGACAATTTTGGTAGAAATTGTTTTTAAAGGGTGTTTGATATCCCAGAATCATGGAATTTTAGAATCAAAATGCTCCTGTTTCAAGAAATTGAAATTATTAAACAAACAAGGTATTTTGTTTCTGGGATTGAGAAACTGAAACTGGGAATTTTGATATGATAATTTTGGAATTTTCTTTCTTGAATCGAAATTCCAAACCGCCAAACTCCCTAGTCTTCACTGTCTTTTGGAAATACACGGAGACCAGGAGGACCAAGTAGCTTCAGAAAGAAGAGAATTACCAAAATCCATGGTGAGTTGATACATTTTTATCAGAATGAGGACGGGTAAAATGAACTAGGAAACACACAGCTCAAACAAAAAGGTTCCGTTCAGTTCATCAAAATGAGCTGAGCTAACTTGTGACATCGAGGGGCATAGGCGTAGCTGTCTCTAGTTCGATTCCTGTGGACGCTATGCTCATACGCCTTAACGTAGTAAGGTACAACACCTAAATTAATGGGTGCATTGCTGTTATCGCTGATGTTGACACAACTCAAGAATCCAAGATCCCGGAGGTAGGTGGAATGGGAGGCCTTTGGGCTTCGTTTTGGGTGGTAGAGATGAACTTCTCGCTTACCCAAAAACGAGCTGAGCTAACTTATGAAGTAAAGAAGCTTCTTTTGAATGCATTATCTTCAGTTCATTTGGTTTGTTCACCATCCATAATTCATATGTGTAGCTAATGAACCATATTCTATTAAGGCTTTCAAGCAAATTCCACCCATATCTCTGAAGCATTTGATGAGTTCAGCTTTGAGCTATACCCACAATAAAATCTTACAGTTTATCCTACCATTCTAGACAGATCTGCGTTTTTTCCAAAAGATCTCCTTTTCTCTTTGGTCAGATCTCTGCTATGCAATTGCCATGCTTGAGTTAGGGACCCTGAATCCAGTGTTTCTGAATGTTCTATTTTGCTGTTGACAGGGTGAGATATGTGTGGCCGGTTCAAGAGTGCTGGTCCAGGAGGGCATATATGATGAGTTTTTGAAGAAATTAATAGTGAAAACGAAAGAATGGGTGGTGGGAGACCCATTTGATCCACAGGTTAATCAGGGGCCTCAGGTATTGAATCTCTACTGCTCATTGGTTATGAAGGAAAGCAAATTTCTCTCTGCGGCTACAAAATTTACTAAAACTCTTAATCTTTCTCGTAATCTGTGGAATAGATTGACGGGAGACAATTTGAGAAGGTGCTTGCATACATCGACTGCGGCAAGAAAGAAGGAGCCACCTTGGTCACTGGCGGTAAAGCTTGTGGTGATAAAGGGTACTACATCGAGCCCACCATTTTTGCAGATGTGAAGGTATTCACTTGATTCACATCTCACATGCGTTATGCTTCTCAGTATGTTTCAAATTTTTAAAATCTCGCACATGTACATATACATGTACGCTCGTATGAATTTAAATAAATGCAACGTAAGGAGATCGTGACAGGTAGATCTGTGTCGCGTCTAGCACTTTATTTGTATCTACATACACATTTATTTTCTTGTTGCTACAATGTGCAGGATGATATGACAATAGCAAAGGAGGAAATATTTGGGCCTGTTATGTCCCTCATGAAATTCAAGTAAGTTTTCTGTTTCTTTCATGACTAAAATGGAATTGCCTAAGCATGCCTGTTCATCATTCCTTTGAACTTACGTTTATGATTGTTGATTCTTGGGCTTCTTAATATAGAAGTCAGACCTTAATTCTTCATTTTGCATGGAAAGAAGCTTGAAAATACAAGTTTCAACTGAATCAATTGTTGTTCTACTATGAAGATATCATGGTTTTCGGCATTTTACACAGTTGGTCGTTGCTTATGAGATTATACTGATTCAGGACCATAGAGGAGGCCATAGAGAGAGCAAACAAGACCATGTATGGTTTGGCAGCAGGGATAGTGACCAAGAACTTGAACGTGGCGAACACGGTGTCGAGATCGGTTCGAGCCGGCATCATCTGGGTCAACTGCTACTTTGCCTTCGATGCAGATTGCCCTTATGGTGGGTACAAGATGAGTGGGTTTGGTAGGGCTAAAGGCCTGAATGCTCTTGACAACTACCTCCAAGTGAAGTCTGTGGTCACAACTCTTTATAATTCTCCTTGGCTCTAAATGCTTTCATTTACTAGTAGCAAAATAAATACGATTCTACTTCAGTTTGTGCTCATAGTTTGCTTCTGTCTCCTGCGCAAGTCCATTTGCCCTCACAAGCAATAGAGAGAAGAGAGAGAGAGAGAGAGAGAGAGAGAGAGAGAGAGAGAGAGATGTTAACTGTAAATATTTACTTAAAATTGAGTCATATGAAGATGAAGCAAAGAAGACAAACATTAAAACCCAATATATCGAGCGCCTTTCTTTCAAGAAAGTCTTCTCTAGTTGATCGTTGAATCGAAACTTGACGACCCCAAATTTCATTTCGAAATTAATAAGTGCAAGTGAAGTTGTGGATGCTTGTAAGAACACACTTGAAAGATTCGTTGTCAAGCACGAAATGCCCCAAGTTAACGTGAGTTGTATCATAATCTAAGATGAGTTGATTTGTTGGAAGTTTCAATGGTCAAATTGGTTAAAGTTACTTTCCTTGACTGTATATTCCCCTTTCATTTTCTTAGTTCGCGTTGAAATTAGGGACTTCAATGAATTGAATTCAAATAAGATATGTTCTTCGCTGTATCCGCTTTTTTTAATATTCACATATTTGGATTCGAATACGAACAAAGAAAAATCATCCTTGAATCTGAATCCAAAATTTGATTCCATAATCTGAATCAGTTTCGTATCTGATTTTTATATTAATATCTGAATCTGAATTTTGAACCGAATCCAACTGATTTTCAAAAATGTAAGAGCATTGCATATAAATATGCGTTTAAAACTAAAGCCTGCCCGAATCTGAATCCTATCTTATATTTATTTTATTTGAATCCAATCGAATGTCATTTCTTAAGTTGCATTCGATCTGATTTCGTATTCGGATATAAACTTTTTTCTTTTCATATTCATTTTTTTTGCAGTCGAATATCCAATCCAAATGTTATATAGGCTAAATGGCAATTTTCACCTCTTAACAAAGAAAACTCACTGATCTTGGTCCTCACATATGACGAATGTTCGATTTTATATGTGAACCTCGGCTGTCACTCACGTAAATTTTTTGGATTTTCGAATATCTTTTGCATTTGAATATTTGTATTTGCTAGGTGGGCGAAGTTTTTTGGCAGTCAATTATGCTTAAAACATATATAAAGTAGAAGATACACATTTTTTATTAATTCTCATCAAATATTTTAGAAGCTGAGTTTGAGAAAGAAAAACCATCCGAGTTCGGTAAACATTGCCTTATGTTGGCTTATAGCAAGAAATCAACATTTATAAACGAAAAAAGGTAGCGGTATTTGCTTTTTTTTTTTACTTTGTATTTGATCAATCTCTGGCATTTTTCATGGTAAATTATCCAGCGCATAAAAATATTCCGAGCACGGCAAGGCGGTCCACTTCAAATCTGTGTAAATTACAAAACTTAATAATCACTGTCACGACCCATTGCGTTGCAAGGCGATCCACTTCAAATCCGTGTAAATTACAGACCTTAATAATCGCTGTCACGACCCATTACGCTGCAAGGCGATCCACTTCAAATCCGTGTAAATTACAGTACTTAATAATCGCTGTCACGACCCATTGCGCTGCAAGGCGATCCACTTCAAATCCATGTAAATTACAGAACTTAATAATCGCTGTCACGACCCATTGCGCTGCAAGGCGATCCACTTCAAATCCGTGTAAATTACAGAACTTAATAATCACTGTCACGACCCATTGCGCTGCTCTCTTAAACCTTCTTTGAATCCTTGCACTGCGCCGCTGTCCTAGACCGTCTATGAATCCTAGAGTCTTGGGTCGAGTGGTGGAAAAATAAAACCCAAGAAAAGAGTCAATGGTGGTTGAACATGCCTATGGATGGCGGAGCAGCTTAAATCTGGCCAGTTTTTGAACGCCACCAGATCACAAGCTTTTTGGCTGTCTCGAACCTTCTGATCTGGAGCTTGATTTAATGGATCCAGATCACTGAATTTTAATTTTAGCATACATGCATCCTGACATCTTGAAATAGCCAAATCTAAAAGCTTACATTGTGCCATATATATATATATATATATACTTTGGCTTTCAAATTCACTTAATCATCTTATTAGGCTCGTTAGTCGACTGATTTATAATGACGGATAACTAAAAGAAAAACAAGAAAAAAAATACAATGGTTATTAGTTTATCAAATACTATATTGATGAGAATCATTTTCATCAATATATATATATATATATATATTGCAGTATAATTAAAGTATCTTTAAAGCTAATAATGGGTCAGTTGATTGTTGTAAAAAAAAGTCAAGGAAACTGGCACTAATTACTGTGTGGGCAGTTGCTTACGCAAGCCTTCATGTCCTTCTGGAATGTATTCCATTTTATATAATCATATAAATTACATATAAAAGAAGCGCTTAATTGAATGTGACATCTAAAAGTAAGTAGAATTTGTACCGTTGGTTAAACTTTCTTTTTATCCTAATCGGGGCCCTTCGATGGCCTCCAATTTTTTACAAGAAAATTAGAGTCGGTAAGTAGAGCAGCATCAATGCGGGGAGTTGCCATCCGGCGGCAAGCGTCGAAGACGTCGTCGTCCCCACTATAATCGTCAAAGCTTTCGACAATCTCAGTTTCTTGACAGTCCTTTCCCCACCAAGCCAGTCCTTTCCCCACCAAGCCAGCTGAACGTGGAGAAGACAATACATTTAAATGGAATGAAAAAACGCCAAAACCACCAAAAGGGGGAGGTCCCAAATAAAACGGCGAAAGTTTGTCAACATCAGGACATCAAAAAACTATCATATAGGGAAACTGAAATATCAAGAGAAATAGGAAGAATTCGATCGAGGGGAGGTGGGATTGGTCCTGTTGGTCTCATTCTCTGTAGGAACGTTCATCTTGACGACGGAGGGGGCATGCTTAAGGTTCAAGGAGTGATGCCAATAATGGTGCGGGGCCTGCCGCCTGCTTGATTCCTTCTCCTGCCACCACCTTGTCTTTTTGACACGGGCCAGCCAGCCTAGGAGCGTGGTTTCCGTCCTACCATTTTCCTTGCGTCGCCCCTTCGCCCTCCTCAGCTCATCGAAGAAGCCCTAATGGCTAAAAATAAATCGCTCGAAAAAGTTGTCCGACTTTTTTCCAGGGTAAATTTATCCTGAAAACGAGTTTTGAGCGGGAGAATTTTTGCTATGTTTGATTGGCACCGGTTGAATCCGTATTTTTGGAAGAATATTTGCTAGGTTTGATTAACACCGGTTGAATCCGTACAAGAAAGAAAAATTTCCCTTGGTGCGTGAAAAATTGTGGCCCGCTTTATCAAATTTATCTTCACGGGAAAGCCAAATTGCGGTTGGCGTGGGCCGCTCATTAAAATTTATTTATTTTTCACATTATCAAATTTAATATTTATTTTCGTATATATATATATATATATAAATATATGAGTGCGTCTTTAAATATAAATGCTGTACTTGAGTACTTCAGCTAATCATTGTCACAGACTTGATCATAAATGATTGATTAGGACATTAAGTGATCCAGCTCATATAAGGAGAGGGCCCCTTTAGATTTCCGGGTACAATAAATTAAAAATAATGTGTATATGATTTAACCTCTTTCATTATTTAGTTATCGGATTTTATTGTCAGCCTCTGACACAATGCCAAACCTCTTGAGATTCTCGATTATAATAAATTAAAAATAATGTGCATAAGATTTATGTTCCTTACTTATCTTAGTTATCCTGTTTTTGATTATCAGCCTCTGGTGCAATCAGATACTCAAACCCCCTGAGATTCCCTACTATAATTAATTAAAAATAATGTGCATAACATTTTAGCTCTTTAATTATTCAGATATCTGTTTTTTATTACCAGCCTTTGCCGTAGCTGCCTTGAGATTCTCGGGTATAATAAATTAAAATAATGTGCATAATATTTATGCTCTTCGATTATCTAGATATATGTTTTTTATGATTAATTCCAAAGGATTGGAAATCCAGAAAACTTTGACTTTGAATATCAAACTTGAACAGCCTCTGGATCTTAATAACTCATTCATGTGGATCTCACATTTAGATTCCTTTAATCTGATAGGAAAAGTTTTTGATACAATTGACCCGCGGACAGAGGAGGTGATAGCTCAAATTGCAGAGGGAGACAAGGCAGATGTTGATCTAGCAGTCAAAGCGGCTCGGGCCGCCTTTGACCACGGCCCATGGCCCAGGATGTCTGGCTCGGTAACCCCTGCTTCATCTAAATTAAGTTCAAATTGGATCCCAATTAAGTACAACTAGTTTTGAAGATGCTAACTAGTTATCATTCATAAACTTTGATAATAGTGGGAGTCTTTTGGGCTGTTATCAAGGTTCAGAGTTGCTTCGTGGCCTGTTGAATAATATCGATATTTTTAAATTTTAAACATCTGGCTGTTTCTTTATAACTAACTCTAATATTTGATCTTTGGAAGTTGAGCTGAAGTCTAGTTACGATTGAGTATATTCAGGAAAGGGGAAGGCTGCTCTTGAAATTCGCGGACCTAATTGATCAAAATGTGGACGAGTTAGCCAATCTGGAGACCCTGGACGCGGGCAAACCGCTGACTTGGACCAAGTGCTTTGACATTCCAAGCACGGCCGACTGTCTCCGGTACTACGCCGGCGCAGCCGACAAGATCCATGGCGAGACCCTGAAGATGCCCCAAGGTTTTCTGGGTCATACTTGGCGCGAACCCATCGGCGTGGCTGGGCTCATAGTGCCCTGGAATTTCCCGTCCTTCTTGCTGTTCGCATGCCTGGCCCCGGCCCTCGCCGCCGGCTGCACGGTCGTGGTCAAACCGGCCGAGCAGGCGTCCTTGAATGCTCTCTACAACGCCCACTTGGCTAAGTTGGTGAGCCACTTTTCCGTCCTTCAATTCACCACCTAGAACTATTTTCTCTGTAATCTGAAGTTTGAAGATGCCACAGGCCGGAATACCGGACGGGGTGCTGAATGTGATAACAGGGTTTGGGCGGACGGCTGGTGCTGCGATCGCGTCTCACATGGATGTAGACAAAGTAAGTAAAGACTTCTCCATTGCATATATGTTTGCTCATTGAATAGGAAATCAATCAGCAAATTTTGATCGTCTTCTTCGTTTTCAAGGTGGAAGGTTGGAGGTGCTTGCTTTTGCTTTTTTAAAATTTGTTAGAAAAGCGACTGTGATTTGGTAGCTACTGACTAATGGCAGCCAAATGATAAGCTCATCTCTCTGCTTGCGGCCTGACAGATAAACTTCACGGGGTCGACGGAGGTGGGGAGGTCGATCATGGAAGCAGCCGCCAGGAGCAACCTTAAATCCGTCACCCTCGAGCTCGGCGGCAAGTCGCCTCTCATAATCTTCGACGACGCAGACGTTGACATGGCCGTCGACCTTGCCAGAACTGCCATCTTCTTCAACAAGGCATCTCTCTCTCTCTCTCTCTCTCTCTCTCTCTCTGTGGAGATTTGAAAGTTCAGATGATGTTCTTCCCGTAAAACTAAATTTGACTCAATGGAGACGATTTTCTTTGCTGCGGCAGTCGGAACAAGTACTTTAGGATCAATGGTCTGAGCTTTCCGGTCCGGCCGGCCTGTAGAATCATGTCCATGTCACGCAATAGATTCAGAAGATACAGAACCCAAAACCGCTTTCCTGGATTCCGATGCTAATATCAGATCGATCTGCACTTCCTACAAATTATAGTTTTGCAGCGGATGTCTTTCCATTTGATTTGTATTTGCCTTCATTTGTCTCAGGCAGCATGGTAAAACTATGAGGTGTAAAGATAAGACCAAGGGTCAATTTTGTGCATCCAAAAGTTTAGCTGTGACAGTACTTCTAATCTTCTACTTTATTTTTTGAAACATATTGTCTTTCAATTCAACCTTGCTCTGCTAAAATTATCCTCCTATATCCTATTTGGGAGAACTTTCACTGCTGATTATCCAGATACTAATGGGATATCCTAGGGTGAGGTTTGCATGGCTGGATCAAGGGCGCTGGTGCAAGAGGGCATATATGATGAGTTTGTGAGGAAGTCCATAGCAAAGGCAAAAGAATGGGTGGTTGGAGACCCCTTTGACCCTCATGTCAACCAAGGTCCTCAGGTGGCTAGCTAGCTCTCTTCTCATTGTATCATATATATGCCATTCTGATTGTATCAAGTATTTTGATATAATATATATGTTGAGAATAATACAGTAAATTATTACTCATATATATATTTGTGTTGCTTATTTACTTTTCTTTTTTTTCGTATGTGGGTAGATTGATAGGAAGCAATTTGAAAAGGTCCTTGCATATATAGAACATGGCAAAAGAGAAGGAGCAACTTTGCTTACAGGTGGCCGAGCTTGTGGTGAAAAGGGTTTCTACATTGAGCCTACTATCTTTGCAGATGTCGAGGTATTTATTATTTAGTTCTTGAAACGGCTTTTCTATCATACATGAAATATTCTGGAATTAAAAGAAATAAGTAAAAAAATGAAATAAAAATAAAACAAAGATAAACTGATATGACCAAAAGGGCTCTCCACCACCCATATCTTTTCGCATAACAATTTATTCAATATTTCCTGTGAATGGAAGGAAATCCCACTGCCTGAATCAAGGCTGTAGTCTCCCTACCTTTTCCTCTTTTTCCAAGTTTCTGGGTTGCTTTCAGGACTTCGAGCGACGCCTTCCTTATCTTTAACTTGTATATCAGTGACCCTTCTTTTGCAGCACAAAAAGTTGGCTTGTTCTAAATCCAGACTAACAACTTATGAACTTCATGCTCAACCGTTGTGCCAACCCTCTCATGGATAACAATTTATCGGATATTGATATTCGAATCTTTCTGTTATCCTTCTTGAAGTAAAACATTATATATTTATTTTAATACAGTGGTGACATGGGTTTTCTTTTTTAATTTCTCTCAATCATATACGCAACACTTCTTTGTTGGATGCAGGAAGATATGATGATAGCGAAGGATGAAATATTTGGCCCTGTTTTATGCATCATGAAATTCAAGTAAGTTTTTCTTTTCCATTTTTCTTTCAACTGATATTTGCTGCTCAAAATTGAAAAGGCAAGGGAAAAAAAATAGAGATGTATATTTGCTATTAATGATAGGGATGTCTACATATATACTCTTTACCATATGCATTTTTTCAAATATTCACATCTTCATATTCAAATATGAACGAAGAAAAGTTATAGTCAAATCCAAATCTGAAATCTGATTTTACAATATGAATATGATCCGTGCCTGATATTACATTCACATCCCATTCTGAATGTCAATTTCGAAGTAATACTGGACAACTTTAACAGCGTTGGATATAGGATACTTGTTTAAAGCTAAATCTGATATGAATTTGAATTTGATTGGATATTTATCTATATCTGACTTTGAATTCGAATTCATCGGATGTCTTTCTTTAAATCTGAATTTTGATCCGATTTTTCAATCGGATATTAATTTTTTTTTATATTATTATTATTTTTGAACGGTTTTGTTTGGATATACAATCCAAATCAATTTATATTGACATTCCTAACTGGGGTTCTCAAACGCTTTACAACGCAACTGGAGGCACTAATTGTTCACCTCTTTGCGGAATAGTATATTTTCATCGGACTAGTTAAATTGTTTATGTAATTATGTTCTTTACTAAGTAATCAGTTAAAAACACGTCAATTTAACGGGTAAGTTTAGATCCATAAGCACCATGGAGTATGTTTTTTCAAGTAAAGGAGACGAGGCCTAGCTAAGAAAATGTTGTAATAATTAAGCAACTATATTGGTCATTCAGGTTTCCTCCCCTTTTTTAAAATCTATCAAACTTAGGTGGAGACAAGGTTGCCTTGGGGAAAAGAGATCTAGAGAGAGAAAAAGAGATCTAGAGAGAGAGAGAGAGAAGAGGGGGGGGGGGGGGTCAAAAGTCCCTATACAATAAGAACTGTTTATTAATGTCACTGTGTCAACTAAATCTCAAATGGCAGACAATTCAGTGGCGGAACCAGCGTGGGGCAGGTGTGGGCGCCTGCCCACGCCAGCCCAAATATTTTCAAGAGCTCCCTCTCACTGTCCTGCCTACGCCAGCCATTTCTTCTTCCTCCCTCTCACTGTCCTGCCCACGCCAGCCAATTTTTCTGGCTCCGCCACTGCCAGACATATGTGGTTCATGGGAGAAATTTTTCTTTACTTTTTAATATTTTTATTAAAAAAATCTAACTTGTTAACTTTTTCTATTGAAGGCATCGCACTTCAGATTGAATGGTTCAAACGATATGTAAAATATTTAACATAATCCAAGAACAAACATACATGGTTTTTTTGGAGAGAGTTCAGTCGATTCTTATGGGTGCTACTCTTTTGAACTATAAACAATTGCAGTGCGACACTTTATGTGATAGATATACCATAGGTCTACCTAGTTTTCTATGTGCCTTGAACCTTCGAAATGAAGAGAAGAGGGAGTGTTTAAGCTCTTTTTAGAGCAGCTTCCACTCACACTTAAAAAGAAGAATATATGTGGCTTGAGAGAAAAGCTTTGATACAAGTGTTTGGTGGGGTGTGTATTTATATGGCGAGCAGGAGCATGGAGGAAGCTATCGCGAAAGCAAACAACAGCAGGTATGGGTTGGGGGCAGGGGTGGTGACCAAGGACTTGAACTTGGCGAACACGGTGGCGAGGTCCATTAAAGCTGGGATGGTGTGGATCAACTGCTATCATATTGTTGCCTTTGACTGCCCCTTTGGTGGTTACAAGATGAGTGGGTTCGGTCGCACCTTAGGCCTCCACGGCCTCGACAACTTCCTCCAAGTCAAGTCCGTCGTCACCCCTCTTTTCAATTCTCCCTGGCACTAAACTCTTCCTTCCTTGTATCTCTATCTTTGCATGTCGAAATTTAATAAATGATTTTCGTCTGGTTTGGATCTAGTATATATATATCGGATATTATGGGATGGTTAAAAATTAAAGAAAAATTCAAATGATAGGCCATAATCTAAGATGAGTTTATTTGTTGGAAGTTTCATTGTTTCAATGGTCAAATTGCTTAAAGTTATTTTCCTTGACTGTATATTCCCCTTTCATTTTCTTAGTTCCTGTCGAAATTAGTTTCGCCAATGGATCAAATTCGAATAAGAAATATTTATTCACTGTATCCACCTTGTCTAATATTCACATATTCGGATAAGATAAAGAAAAATAATGTCTGAATCTGAAATTTGATTTCACAATCTGAATCCAATGCGAATATGATTTCCATATTCATGTCTGAATCTGAATTTTGAACCGAATCTAGTTGATTTTAGAAAATGTAAGAGCATTGTATATAAGATATTTGTTTAAAACTAAATCCTACCTGAATCTAAATCCGATCAGATATTTGTTTTATTTGAAACCACTTGAATGTTATTTCTTAAATCTGCAACCGACCAGATTCCTTAATCGGAATATTTTTTTTTCATATTCAATTTTTTTTTATAACGGTTCAATCGGATATCCAATTCAAATTGTATCTATTGGCTTGTTTAGTCAAAGTTGCAAATTTTGCTTCTTAACAAAGAAAACTCGCTTATCTTGGTCCTTCCATATCACCAATGTCAGATTTTATATGTTACCTAGGGTGTCACTCACGTAAAAGATTTTCGAATATTTATTGTGTTTGAAATATTTGTATTTGCTAGGTGGGTGAAGTTTTTTGGCAATCAATTATGCTTAAAACATATATAAACAAGAAGATACTCAATTTTGTATTAACTATCATCAAATTTTTTAGAAGCTGAGTTTGAGAAAGAAAAACCATTCGACTTTGGTAATGTTTCCTTGTATTCGCCTATAGGGAGAAACCAACATTTATAAACTAAAAAAGTATGTGTATTTGCTCCTTTTCCCCTTGTATTTGATCAATCTCGGGCATTTTTCAAGGTAAATTATCCCGCGCATAAAAACATTCCAAAAGGTGTATGCATTGCACGACAACGCGATCCACTTCAAAATTCGTGTAAATTACGGAACTTAATAATCACTGTCACTACCCACTGCGCTACTCTCCTACCCACTGCGCTACCCTCCTAGACTCTCTATCAATCCTACCACTACCCTCCTCTCCTAGACCCTCTATGAATCCTATAAGCGAGGGCATTTTGGTTGGATTGGTGGAAAAATTAAACCCATAAAAAGTCTTGGGTCATGCTGATGAATAATGAAAAGAAAAACAAGAAAAAAAAGTAATGGTTTTTATTTTTTTAAATACTGTATTGATGAGAATCATTTTCATCAATATATATATATATATATATTAATATATTTATTGTAGTATAATTAATGTTTCTTTAAAGAAAAACAAGAAAAAAAAGTAATGTTTAATTGTTTCAAAGAAAGACAAGAAATTTGGCACTAATTACTGTGTCTGGACAGTTGCTTACGCAAGCCTCCATGAGGTTCGGGAACGTACGTCCAAAGTTCTTTTTCGAAAACAAGCTCAAGTTTCGACGCAACTCCAAAAATACGCTTACATTGGTTTTCATTTTTTTAATCATGCAAATTACATGTAAAACAAGCGCTTAATTGAATGCGACATCTAAAAGTAAGGAGGTTTTGCAATTCCTGGAAACTTGAGCCCGTCTCGAGCAAGCACGGTTAGGTAGGATGCTTTCCCGTCTCCGTCGTCCTCGCCTCTGCTATTTAAGAAGTTTAGTGAGGAACGGCAACGGAGAAGGGAAGAAAGGGGAGAGGGAGAAGCAGATTGGTGAAAGGGAAACTGGCGATGGCTTCTCGGGAAAGCGACGATCGTTCGGCGAAGATCAAGCTTCGAGAGATTAAGTTCACCAAGCTCTTCGTCGACGGCCACTTCGTGGACGCAGTTTCAGGTTCTCTCTCTCGATCTTCATCTCGATCTCGAGAACACTCACTTTTTCCGAGCAAATGATGCAACAATGCGTTCTGCATTTTCATCGTCATTGATATAAAAGGTTCAGGAGGCGGGAAACTTCTTAGTTTCATCGCTTGTCACTGTGGAAATCCCACTTTTCTGGCACAGCGGGGGTTCCTGCCACCGAGTTAGATTGTCTTTAAAACTCAAGGGAAGAAAAATTTGCTAACGTTTTTTTCCTTTGTTGTCATTTATAAAAGGGCAAAATCAATGTTTCTATGCAAAAAATCATTTCGGCAAAAATCTTGACATTAGTAAATTTGTTGATGCTTGATGCTTCGATATTTTTGAAAAAAAAAAAAGTTTTGCAGCATGCATTTTAAAATACGAAAACATTAAAAAATTGCAACATATAAACACTATAAACAAAAATATAGTTTATTTCAACGCTTGATGATTAGAGAAGGCATAAATTTTTATTAGATTTTTAATTATATGAATTACGATCTCCGTGAAAAATTGTGCCTCTTTTGATCAAATTTGTCTTCACGCTTTATGAAATTGTCGCCCGCTTTATCAACTTTGTCTTCTCGAACGACTCTTGGGGATACGGGAAAGCCAAACTGTGTGGCCACGTGGTTGGTGGGATCGTTCTTTAAATTTTATTTTATTTTTTTATATTATCAAATTTAATATTTATTTCCTATATATATATATATATATATATATATATATATATATATAAATGTTCCTGCGAATATAAATGCTTATATATGATTAAAAATGATGTGCATAAGATTTAAGCTCCTTAATGATCTTAGGTATCTGTTTTTCATTATCTGCCTCAGGTGCAATCAGCTACCTCAAATCCTTTGAGGTTCTCTAGTATAATTAATTAAATAATGTGCATAAGATTTTATCCCTTTAATTATCTATTTATCTGTTTTTTATTATCAACCTTCGGCGTAGCTGGCCTTGAGATTCTCGTGTATAATAACTTAAAATAATGTGCATAATATTTGTGCTCTTTAATTATGTAGATATATGTTTTTCATGATTCGTTCCAAAGGATTGAAAATCCAGAAAACATGTACGTTGCATATAAAACTTGAATAGTATCCACATTTTTCTGTAATAATGTGTAGTTGATTCTTGTACATTTCATAACCTTTGGTTTCATAAAGTGAATTATCTAAGTAGTCAAACTTGCATTTTGATCGCATTCTATATCATTCAATATTTTATTCAAAAATTAGAGCTTCCTAATTTTGTTTGGAAGACACCGATTCAAATAAACATGCTTAACTTGAAAACCAATTTGAAACGCTTGCATTTATGCGAGATTGATCTGAATTGGGTTTTAGAAAATGATGTTTGGATCTTAATAACACATTCATGTGGATCTCACATTTAGATTCCTTTAATCTGATAGGAAAAGTTTTTGATACAATTGACCCGCGGACAGAGGAGGTGATCGCTCAAATTGCAGAGGGAGACAAGGCAGATGTTGACCTAGCGGTCAAAGCGGCTCGGGCCGCCTTTGACCACGGCCCTTGGCCCAGGATGTCTGGCTCGGTAACCCCGAGCTTCATCTAAATTAAGTTCAAATCGGATCCCAATTAAGTACAACTAGTTTTGAACATGCTTTGAGTGACTCCCTATTATCGGGTTGATAGTTCTTCCTCTTTCATCACGATCACCAACGTTCCTGTTGTTTTGGGTCCGGTTGATTCTAATTTAATATCACAGAAAACACGTATTTTTCAAAAAAATGTGAAAAAAACGCGATAAATTAACTAGTCTTTTAAAACTTTAAAAAAACAAGTTTTTTTGAAAAAACAAAAGTTATCATAAAAAAAACACTTTTTAACGTGTTTTTTTTTTCATTTTTTTAATGTCAAACAGTTCTTTCAATTTTTATTTGCTACAAATCTACTTATCTTTTAATGATTGTGTTATTTAATTTTCATTTATTTTATTTTTTCTTATTTTTATTTTTTAAATTTTTTGAAAATTTATGGTACTTTTTCGTTTTTTTTCAAGCTCGCCATGCTCGAGAAAATTAATACTCTCATGCATTGGCTATGTTTTAAACATCTGACTACTTTTCTTGTCTAATTCTAATATTTGATCTTTCGAAGTTGAGCTGAACTCTGGCTACGATTGAGTATTTTCAGGAAAGGGGAAGGTTGCTCATGAAATTCGCGGACCTAATTGATCAAAATGCGGAGGAGTTAGGCACTCTAGAGGCCCTGGAAGCAGGCAAACTGCTGACTTGGACCAAGTGCACTGACATTCCATGCACGGCCGACTGTCTCCGGTACTACGCCGGCGCAGCCGACAAGATCCACGGCGAGACCCTGAAGATGCCCCAGGCCATGCTGGGTCATACTTGGCGCGAACCCATCGGTGTAGCTGGGCTCATAATCCCCTGGAATTTCCCGTCCTTCTTGCTGTTCGCATTCCTGGCCCCGGCCCTCGCTGCCGGCTGCACGGTCGTAGTCAAACCAGCCGAGCAGGCTTCCTTGAATGCTCTCTACAACGCCCACTTGGCTAAGTTGGTGAGCCACTTTTCCGTCCTTCAATTCACCACCTAGAACTACTTTCTCTGTAATCTGACGTTTGAAGATGCCACAGGCCGGAATACCGGACGGGGTGATGAATGTGATAACAGGGTTCGGGCCAACGGCTGGTGCTGCGATCGCGTCTCACATGGATGTTGACAAAGTAAGTAAAGACTGCTCCATTGCATATATGTTTGCTCATTGAATGAGAAATCAATCAGCAAATTTTGATCGTCTTCTTCGTTTTCAAGGTGGAAGGTTGGAGGTGCTTGCTTTTGCTTTTTTAAAATTTGTTAGAAAAGCGACTGTGATTTGGTAGCTACTGACTAATGGCAGCCAAATGATCAGCTCATCTCTCTGCTTGTGGCCTGACAGATAGGCTTCACGGGGTCGACGGAGGTGGGGAGGTCGATCATGGAGGCAGCCACCAGAAGCAACCTCAAATCCGTCACCCTCGAGCTCGGCGGCAAGTCGCCCCTCATAATCTTCGACGACGCAGACGTTGACATGGCCGTCGACCTTGCCAGAACTGCCATCTTCTTGAACAAGGCATCTGCATCTCTCTCTCTCTCTGGTGATTTGAATATGTTCTTCCCGTAAAACTAAATTTGACTCGATGGAGACGATTTTCTTTGCTGCGGCAGTCGGATCAAGTACTTTCAGGATAAATGGTCTGAGCTTTCCCGTCCGACCGGCCTGTAGAATCATGTCTATGTCACGGAAAGGATTAAGAAGATACAGAACCCAAAACTGCTTTCCTGGATTCCGATGCTAATATCAGATCGATGTGCACTTCCTATAAATTATAGTTTTGCAGCGGAGTCCAAATCTAATTGTCATCCAGTCAGGGGTGGAGCCCAAGGAGGCCATCACCAGTGGCCTTGGCTCCCTCTACCTCCTTTGTTTTTGAAATTTTACCATACTCTGCTAATATTGTCCTCCTATATCCTGTTTGGGAGAACTTTCACTGCTAATTATCCAGATACTAATGGGATATCCTAGGGTGAGGCTTGCATGGCTGGATCAAGGGCGCTGGTGCAAGAGGGCATATATGATGAGTTTGTGAGGAAGTCCGTAGCAATGGCAAAAGAATGGGTGGTTGGAGACCCCTTTGACCCTCATGTCAACCAAGGTCCCCAGGTGGCTAGCTACTTCTCTTCTCATTGTATCAAATATATGCCATTTTGATTATATAAAGTATTTTGATAGAATATATATGTTGAGAATAACACAGTATATTATTACTCATATATATACTTGTGTTGCTTATTTACTCTGTTTTTCATTTGTGGGAAGATTGATAGGAAACAATTTGAAAAGGTCCTTGCATATATCGAACATGGCAAGAGAGAAGGAGCAACTTTGCTTACAGGCGGTCGAGCTTGTGGTGAAAAGGGTTTCTACATTGAGCCCACTATCTTTGCAGATGTCGAGGTATTAATTATTTTGTTCTTGAAACTGCTTTTCTATCTTACCTGAAATATTCTGGAATAAGAAAATAAGTAAAAAAATAAAATTAAATTAAACAAATATAAACTGATATGACCAAAAGGGTAGACTGACCACCCATATCTTTTCACGTAACGATTTATTGTATATTTCGGGTGAGCGAAAGGAAATCCCACTGCCGAGTCAAAGGTAAAGCCTCCTCACCTTCCCCTCAACTTCCAAGGTCCAGGGCTACTTTCGGGACCTCAAGCGACGGCCATATTATCTTCAACTTGGATATCAGTGTCTCTTTTTTGTGACACAAAAAGTTGATGTCATGGTTGTTCTAAGCCAAGACTAGCAGCTTACGAACTTCACTCTCAACCGTTGTGCCAACCCTCTCAGGGATAACAATTTCTTCGATATTAATATTTAGATCTTGCAGTTTACCTTCGTAAAGTAAAACATTTTATATTTATTGTAATACAGTGGTTTGCACTAATACATGGGTTGTTTTAAATTTCTCCCAATCATATACCCAACACTTCTTTGTTGTATGTAGGATGATATGATGATAGCGAAGGATGAAATATTTGGCCCTGTTTTGTGCATCATGAAATTCAAGTAAGTTTTTCTTTTCCATTTTTCTTGCAATTGACATTGCTCCTCAAAATTGAGAAGGCAAGGGGTAAAAAATTGAGATATATATTCACCTGCTTCTTTTTAGATCAACAATATTCAACATTGCATGGCTAACCCAATTTCAAGACCTTGATATTCTGTGGTATTCTCAGCCAAAAATGTGGATCTTCAGGTTCTAATCCATGCCCCCCTCATCCTCCTACTCAGCCAACATTCATCTGTCACATTTTTCCCTATGCTCTTCTAATAAAGCTATTAGAATCATTTGAGCTGCTACTAACGTTAGGGAAGTCAATGTATCGGATTCAAATTGGATATACTCTTTACTATAAGCATTTTTTGAGATATTCACATCTTTAGATTCGAATATGAACTAAAAAAAGTTATATTCATGTCCAAATCTGAAATCTGATTTTGCAATATGAATCTGGTCCATGCCTGATATTACACTCACATCCCAATCTGAATGTGAATCTTGAACGAATACTGGCCAACTTTAACGGCGTTGGATATAGAATACTTGTTTAAAACTTAATCTGAATTTGATTGGATATTTATCTATATCTGACTTCGAATTCGAATCTGATTGGATGTCTTTTCTTAAATCTGAATGTTGATCCGATTCCTTACTCAGATATTAAATTTTTTCGATATTATTTTTTGGAAACGGTTTTGGTTGGATATGCAATTCAAATCAACTATATTGACATTCCTAGCTGGGGTTCTCAAACGCGTTACAGCACAACTGGAGGCACTGATTGTTCACCTCTTTCCGGAATAGAATATTTTCATCGAACTAGTTAAATTGTTTATGTAATTATGTTTTGTACTATGTAATCAATGAAAAACACATCAATTTAACCGGTAAGTTTACATCCATAAGCACCTTGGAGTATGTTTTTCAAGTAAATGAGACGAGGCTTAGCTAAGAAAATGTTGTAATAATTAAGCAACTATATTGGTCTTTCAGGTTTCCTCCCCTTTTTCAAAATCTATCAAACATTCATATATATATATATATATATATAAGCAAGATTTCCAAAGGGGAAAGGAGATCTAGAGAGAGAGAGAAGAGGGGGTCAAAAGTCCCTATACAATGAGAACTGTTTATTAGTGTCACTGTGTCAGGTAAATCTCAACTGTTAGACGGCAGGCATATGTGGTTCATGCGTCCTTAACATGGGAGAAATTTTTCTTTTTCTTTTTTATATTTAAAAAAAATCTAATTTTTAACTTTTTCTATTAAAGGCATCACGCTTCAGACTGAATGGTTCAAACGATATACTAAATATTTAACATAATCCAAGAACAAACATACGTTTTTTTTTTTTTTTTTTTTTTTTTTTTTTTTGAGAGAGTCCAATCGATTCTTATGGGTGCTATTCTTTCAAACTATAAATAATTTCAGTGCGACACTTTATGTGATAGATGCACCATAGATCCATCTAGAAAATAGTTTTCTATGTGCACCATAGATTCATCTAGTTTTCTATGTGCCTTGAACCTTGGAAGCGAAGGGAAGAGGGAGGGTTTAAGCTCTTCTTCGAGCAGCTTCTGCTCACACTTAAAAGAACAATCTATGTGGTTTGATATAAAAGCTTTCATATATGTGTATTTATATGGCGAGCAGGAGCATGGAGGAAGCTATCGCGAAAGCAAACAACAGCAGGTATGGGTTGGTGGCAGGGGTGGTGACCAAGGACTTGAACGTGGCGAACACGGTGGCGAGGTCCATTAGAGCTGGGAGGGTGTGGATCAACTGCTATCATATTGGTGCCTTTGACTGCCCCTTTGGTGGTTGCAAGATGAGTGGGTTCGGTCGCACCTTCGGCCTCCACGGCCTCGACAGCTTCCTCCAAGTCAAGTCTGTCGTCACCCCTCTTTTCAATTCTCCCTGGCACTAAACCCTTCCTTCCTTCTTCCTTCCTTCCTTGTATCTCTTCTATCTCTGCATGTCGAGATTTAATAAACCCTTGCTGTATGATCTTATGATATTGATCCATGCGAAACTTGAAGCTATTTATTTTCAATGATTATTGCAGTTAAAGCATTGATGTACAAAAAAAAAAAAAAAAAGAATCGGCTGAAGTCTATGTTAGATTACGCTAGTGCTCGAATCAAACCGCGCCTACTTATGCTTGCACTTTTTTCTGCTGCTTGGCAACTAGATTCCTATATGATCCCCTATCAGCTAAAAAATGTGTCTATAAATAAATAGATAAAATGCACACACTTAGCAAATAGCTACGACAAACTTTATCTGATAAGAATTATATGGTTCATTGATTATAAGGAAATCAGACTATGAAAATTAAATAACAAAAAACGAAGCCAAGATGTTTTTTCAAGAGTTTCTAGTATCATAAAAAAAAAAACAGAGAAAAAGGAGGGAAACAAACAAGTTTCTTCAAGCAAAATCTTTCCAATATTTCAAAAAGCTTTTCGAGCTCTTCGGGTGAGCGAGAGGGTCAATCCCACCGCCCGAAGTGAAGCTCCAAGGCCCCCATTCCCTCTGCCTTCGGGGTCCTGAGCTGCGTTGGTGTCGATAGAACGAGAATCGAATGAGAGACCTGTTTTGTCTTCTTGACAAACCATTTAACTTATATGTTTACAACTTAATCTTCTTAATTTCCATGAAATCAACAACACAATTGATTTGGGTCAGGTTTTGATCTAATATATATATATATATATATATATATTGGGTTGGTTAAAAATTAAAGAAAAATTCACTTGATAGGCCAGTGTTTTGTTTTTCTTTTTTGTCCGGTCTAAAAATCAACGGTCTCGATTGATCGTTCTGGAATGGCCGAGCCGTGTGGGCCGCGTCCACATGATAGGCGAGGTAGTTAGGATGGTTAGGTCGCTCGTCACGTCCCTCATCCTCTCGTATTTAATGGCTTGGAAGTAAGCGTGAGGTAGAAGGAGTGGTTGTTGGCACTGCGCTACGCTACAAAAACTCTTTTCCTTGCTTTGCTTGCCCCAGAGCAGCCAAGTCCCACCTGCTTGCTGACAAAGAGTGAACCCTACTTTTCCATCTTTTCTTAGTAGGGGTGGGTGCTGGCGCGGTCGGTTGTTAGACCCGCTGGGCTAGGGCACAGAACCAACTGCCTCAGTAGTTGAGCATTTTAGGGCTGGAAAAGGGCCGGTGCGCCGGTGTCGTGGGTTCGGTTCGCGGTCCAGGTCTATCTGTATAGATATGGTTGCCCTACATCCCCATATGTGCTCGTCATTCCCTAGGTTGGTGTCGTGGGTTCGGTTCGCTGCCCAGGTCTATCTGTATCTGTATAGATATAGATATGGTTGCCCTACATTCCTATGCATGGGACGCATCCCTAGACGCATGGAACTTGTTCCGAACATTTTGCGAAATCAATGAGAAGTGTTCCGTTCTGCACACATCCAAACAACCTATAATCGGGATGTGGCCGGTGCCATCGACTGGTTTGTTGGTTGCATCAAGGTTTTAATTTCCTGAGAGAGATTGAATTGGTTCACCTACACAAATAGTAATCAGAATATTTGGATTTACTACCAATCTAACAAACAAGTTGGAATTAGCAAAATTCACCTTCTTTTTTCAAGAAAATAGATACCAATCCTTACATATAAATTCCTAAATGTGGACTTCGGTTATGCTACCACATACATGAACAGCATGTGGGTCAGCTAGGTTTCCGCCCCTGGCCGCCGCATATTATATTCTCATTTTCTAGTATCTGAATAAACTTAATGAGGTGCTGATTGCATATTACACGATCTAATCTGCCTTAGACACTAGTTTGTGAACGAAGAAAGCAAATCATAGTCAAATCACCGACCAATGGGCGAATTTCGGGTGCTGATTTGATTTGATGATTAGTTCAAAGTGGAATTGTTTGTAGAAGTGGATCCAATTCAGAGTTAAAACTTGCCTCTGCAAGTATTTTTACATCTATTGAACTCTGGATTTTTGAACTTTGTCCACATCCTTCTATCTCTTTTATGATCTCCTGTTATTGTTTTCATTGTTTGTCAATTAGGAGCAAACTACTGAAAAAGAGAAAGTAACTCTTACGTTATTATACCTGTGTCAGTCGGACAAAGATACTTCTTTTCCTTTTCTCCAAATTGGCTAAGCTGACTTTAAGGATATTCCTAGCTGACTTTGGTAGGAATCGGACCCTGGTATTGAACTCTTGACCTCCTTTGACTCCAAGGGTTTTAAAGCAAAAATCTTAGCCAAGTTGGCCCAGCGAAATAGTGGGCCGAGAAATAGCTTCCTGCTCCCAAGAATAATGGAATAATGTCACCGCACCAAATTTATCAGCTATTAAGGCAAATCCACTTTCACCTACTGTGATGACCTGCTTGGATAGATTTCAAACCCACCTCCTATCAGTTTCGGTTTCATATAAAAAAAACTAAGAACAAAGGCAACCAAGATAATCTCTTTTATAAATCCTTTACGATTTCATATAATCTTAGATACGTGACTAAACTTTTGGGTAGTGCACTAATTATCTGTCCTAATGCTTAGTGACTTTATTTACGTAAGTGTTCAAAGGAGATTCGAAGAACACTGCATAAAACGTGTTTGCTTTCTCCTGGCAAGGGGTTCTAATAGAAACATTTCTATGCCTCGCGTGTGCGTTAAGATTGCAGATCCACTTTCACCTACTGAGATGACCTGCATGATAGATTTCAAACCCACCTCCTATCAGTTTCGGTTTCATCTGAAAAAAACTAAGAACCAAGGCAACCAAGTTAATCTCTTTTATAAATCCTTTAAGATTTCACATAATCTTAGATACGTGACTAAACTTTTGGGTATTGCACTAATTGTCTGTCCTAATGCTTAGGGCAAACTTTATTTTCGTAAGTGTTCAAAGGAGATTCGAAGAACACTGCATAAAACGTGTTCACTTTTTCCTGACAAGAAACATTTCTATGCCTCGGGCTTGCATTAAGATTGCAGTCGGATAAAGCCTATGTGCATTTAAATGCAAAATTAAAGACAACCGCGCCAATTTATGTATGAGAATACAAAAAAAATACTTTACAACATAATTCTTTTATAAGAGTAATCTGGGTTAGGCAAAACCTACCAGATTATGCACCTCACGTATTGAAATTTAAGAACAGTTCTGGAACCCAACTAACCAAACTTAGTGGCATTGTTGGTAGACTTAAATGACTGGTATCTACTGGGGATTGAGCTTAAGATCTGGGTCCCATTTTCACATGCAATGGGTTGGATGGCGACCTCACAGCAGCAGAGACATCATATGGCACAGTTGGGTTTGGGACTCATTTAAGAGCTACCATAAACCAACCTGATCCATTAAGAACCATGGGCCCAACAGCAGTTCATTTTCTCTCCTTTTACTTCTTCAAGACTTGTGCGGAAACAAGAATTTACTATCAGTGGTTGTAAATTGGTGTGGTTCTAGCAGTCCAAATCTTTGAGATCTTTGTTGTTGATCAAGAAGTAGGCATAGATCCGGACTTGCAGCAAGAGATGTGGATCATCTTCCTTCAAACTTGTGACATCTCATATTGGTCGCATTAATTCGCGAATTGTTGCTACCAAATCTTCATCATTCTCGCATCCGGCGAGTCAGTTTCAATCTCATGCCAAAAAATTCTAGCTCCGCCACTGTCTTATGTCATCTTATGTCATGTACATTAAGTGGAAAGGTTATAGTAAAATAGCATCTATGGTTTGTAGTTTGCGTGGTTTAAAAAGAAATGAAAAGTGTTTGGGAACAAGAACCTTTGTGTTCTTGGAACATATGTTCCTTCAAAACATGCTTTAAGAACATCAAGTTCATGTTTCAGAAAATATCAAGTTCAATCCAGTATTTAGTTGTCGCATTTAGAAGAGGTCTTCACGATTTGCTGATACAATTAATGGTTGATGTTTTCTGCATTTTTTGTAAAATTATTTAGCTCCCATCTTCATATTGTCTGTTGTCTCACATGTGAACCTTAATCCACGGAGTTGTGCATAAAGGATTCCACACGAGCTTGCTCATTTAATCAAATTTAAGCATGTTTTTTTTTAATCAGCTTGCTCATATTTACTATAAGATTAATATATCTTAAAAAAGAAAATGGGCTTTAAAATTCATATATATATACATGCCATTATATGCTAGAAGTTGCTAGATAGTTATAACTTTTGTTAGGATGAAACAGTTGTCATATGAATATTAAGTGATGTAGCGATGGTTCATAGTGTTTTTAAAAAGATTACTATGCTTTTTAATGATACTTTTTAAATTTCAGCACATGACACACACACACATATATATATATATATATATTGGATGGTGAGTGGCTTTTGAGATACCCAGCCATCTAATTATTGGAAACAATAAAAAACTCAATTAATTTCACTTTCTATAAATTGTTTTCATAGAATCAATTAAATTTTTATGACAAAATTTTCAACTTTTCACGAGATCCTCAAAACTCTCACTCTCTCTCTCTCACTAAATAAGAAGACGGGTAGTGAAAAACCATGGGATTTATTATTTAGCATCCTCTGCTGCACCAACAAGGAAAAACATTTAATAACCGAAAACTGAATTCAATTTAGCCTCATTTGCTCTCTCTCTTTCCCCACTCTCTCTTATGTAGCCACCGGTTGCCGCCACCACCACCACCATAATCGGCGCTGACACAGAAGTGCCACCACCGTGAAAGCCATCGGGCGCCACTTCTCAGAAGCCGGAAAACCAAGAAGAGAAGATGCCAAATGCACTCCACAAGGCTCTCCAAACGTACTTCTCAAGGGCAAGAAGAACGGTTCCACCATCGCCGGTCAATCCTTCACCCACCACAACGGCCTCCCCGGCCACTCCCATCCCTGCCTCCTCAGGCAGTTCCAATGCCTCGTGGCTCTTCTCAGCCTGCAGATTCCCAAAGACACCGTCCTTCGCTCTCGACAGGACCGCCGAACCGGCTGACGGAGTACACCACTTCAACACACTCTATGTCACGGACGACTCCGACCACCCACCGGAGTTCACGTCAAATTCCGGCAGCCAGTCGAGCGGGTTCTCAACAGACTCGGTCTCGGTGGACATCTCCCTGGACCTAGCCAGCGCCGTGGCCTCCGAACGCTTCTTCATCGTCCCCGGGACGTCTAATTCCATTCTGGAAGATTGCACCGGAGAGACGCCGGCTAAGAAGGTGTCTTCGGAAACCAAGACCGCGCTCGTCGCGGATGGCATTGCTGTAACGACGTTTTCGCCGGACCCGTTCGTCGATTTCCGGCGGTCCATGCAGGAGATGGTGGAAGCAAGAGCAGAGGAACGAGCCGTAGATTGGGAGTATTTGGAGGAATTGTTCTTCTGCTACATGAAGCTGAACCATCCCCGTGATCACAAATTCATCCTGGCGGCATTTGCCCACCTCTTGGAGAGCCTCGGCGTCAGCCGGGAAGTGGACGATCTGACAGCCGCCTGTAAAACAGGCGTAATCTGCGACGCCGTTACGGGGGCCACTGCGGTGAACGGGAGGAGGAGAAGGAAAGGCCAGATTCAGAGTGAGAAATCTGACGGTCGGACTGTTGGCGGTTTGCGGACGGGAAAGTCCTTGGAGTCATGATCTCACGGTGTCCAAATAAACCGCAGTCCTCATTTTCCGGCCAAAATTACGTTACGTGTTTTCTGCCTTCTGAGCGGCTGCATTTCCTATGCCTGTCAAAACTGAAAACCGAGACAAAAGGAAGAAGAAACGAGACTTTTGCGGAATCTACCGAGTCGCCAAAGCGGTTCAGAATTCTCTACCGAAGAGTCGGGCAACCATGTACTTTGGTGGAGTTTCCCAAGTTACGAGTGCTCCCGTACCGTGTCTTGTCACTGAAAATGAAACCGGTACGATTTCTTGACTTTTGGGTTTCTTAGAACGTTGCAATACGACAAAGATGCCGGAGAAAAGCGGGGAGACGGAATTCCTCGTCGACGAAAAGAATCTCGAGGTGGGTTTTTCCGGTGCCGGAAAAATGAGGGAAGACGGTGAGATTCATTTGGCAAACTCTTTTTGTGTTGTTTTCTTTTTTTTTCTTTGATAGATATTGTATTAAAATTAGTGCCGGGTGGCGTGAACAGCGCCTGAATAGGTGGAAATTAATTTTTTTTATTTCCATTTTCACATTGCCGTTCGATTTTCCGCATTAAAGAATATTAATTACTGTGGCATCTAACGTGAATCCCACTTCTCGTCACATGGAACGCAAAGAAATAATAATTTCATTTGGTATCACTATCTTTTCTATGGACACCTTAAAGAATAGCACGTTACTCCTAACTCCCGCATGACAATAATGGCCCTAATCATTTCACCAATTTCTCCATGCAAATTACGGAATGAAACAGCATTTGTCTTATATTTCCAACTTGGTACTCGGTCTACCAAGAATCTTGCAAGAAACTGGTTCCTTACTTTTCATCAAATATTAACGCATCGGAAGATTAAAGTTTCAAGATTTATAGCACATGAATCAGCAGTGGTTTAGAATTCATGAACTTAGGGATTTACAAGCATGATTGCATGTACCATGTTGTATCTAACTCCAATGTGTAAAAAATGATATAAAATTTCTGCACTCCATGATGAAGAACTCGCTTCCAATTTCCCAAAAGAAACTATTCTAAGCAAAGGTGTGCAATAATCTGCAGTCAAATAGATCGGTCGGCTCACATGCTACCAGCTGCAAATTCTTTTTCCACAATAAATAAGGGTAAGCTCTCTGCCTTGACTTATTAAACAAACATTCGAGGTGGCAACAGAATTTGAGTCCGCTGATTAACTTCATCAAGCGTTTGTACGTTTTTGATTCTAGTTTTCATATATATATATATATATATATATATATATATATATATATATATATATATATATATATATATATATATATATATATATATATATATATGTGTGTGTGTGTGTGTGTGTTTGTGTATTGGGAGGGTACTAGACCACTTGAGTAAGGATAAAAACTAGACGTCTTCAATTTTATGTTAAAAAGTATTTAAAACAAAATATGAACCTTTTAATGTGTTTATAAACATTAAATTAATATAAATCATGTTTTAGTTCAAGTCATATTGTAAAAAAAAAAAATTGATCTTTATACTTCCAAAATTTGATGGTAGAAGAGCCGTTCATTTAGTACTAAAAAAAATTGTTCAAATAATAAAAACAACCACTTTAATATATGTTTCTCATAAAATCACTCTTTAGATCGTATCTCTAATATTGGATTCAAAAAAAAAAAAAAAAAATTAATGTCAATAGGTTTTGCTTTTGTCTCTGGTTTTTACCAACCTTCTTCTCTCTCTCTCTCTCTCTCTCTCTCTCTCTCTCTCTCTCTCTCTATATATATATATATATATATATATATATATATATATATATATATATATATATATATATATATATATATATATATATATATATATATATATATTTTGCTCTTTTTCCTTGATATATGATCATTTTTCTTACCCTAAGCTAATTTTCAATTGTATATAGGATTTGTGGATTTCTTCGTTCTCGTTTAGACAGTGAAATCTTGCAGCCTCTCATGGCATGCAACCCGAATAACAAAAATCCTTCAACCTCTCATAGCCCACTGTCGATGTATTGCATCGAGTAGTTTGTTTAATCAATGCATCTAGTGGCTATGATTAGATAGAGCTCAGGAGCTTCATATATAATGAAAGATTCTTAGTTTTTACTCATACCGCAGATGATAGCTGAGGTCCTGTTTTCTTTTGCTGAGAAACAAACGCGGCGTGAGAAGAAATGCACAATAATAACATGACCGTCGATTGAAATGCTGTGCTCTCTTTTCTAATGGCGGCCACTTGTTTCACACCATAAATGTGATGTTCAGTGTTTGGAGAGACAAAGCGACAGCCCTCTTGGTGCTGCAATTTCTTCAACTGGACCGCCGTTAGAGAAGTCATGTGTTCTTCACTGACAGACGATGGCGGCAGATTCCGGTTTCTAGTTCGACAGGATCCAATTAGTTGTACAATACGAAGGCGGCCGGGCCTGGATTGAACAAAAGTTATGCAACTACATTTCAGAACTTGTATTTTCAGCAGCTTTTCGATCGTCATTTTGGTTCTGTTTAGTGTTTATGGAGATTTGTAAACTGGATTTTACTATCAAAAGTACTTGCAATATGGCTAGAACTAGTGAAACGGATCATATTGCACATGAGATATGGATATCAATCTCGCCAATGGAACTTGTTTGTCAGTTGATTCTGGATTTGCTTGTCAGTAAATCATTTAAAACCGTGTACTCAACCGATTGAATTTGGATCGGGCATATCTTTAATCATATTCGCTTTTTGGATATTCACATATTCAGATTTGAATTTGGGTTTAAAGTCAAATAAAGAAAATTCATATCTAAATCCGAATCCGAAGTCCAATTTTACAATCTGAATCCGATTTTTATATATATATCTGAATCCGAATTTTGAACCGGATTTTACCAATTTTCAAAATTTAATAGCATTAGATACATGATATTTGTCTAAAAATGAATCTGATCCGAATCCGATCAGATATTTATGTATATTCAAATCTAAATCCAATCGGATGCCATTTATTAAATCCGAACCCAATCCAATTTCTTAATCGGATGTTAATTTTTTTTCATATCCAATTTTTTCAAATCAAATCAGTCGGATATCCTATTCAAATCGGATATATTGACATCTCTAACTCTAATGTATATATTGACATGCGCAATGCAGGTGAGACTCTGTCAAAATGGAGTTAAAATTCTCTTAGTTATAAGTGGGCAAGACACTAGTGGTGTCAATCGATCCAATTCGGATCAGATATCCTGTCAAACTGCTCCAAAAATCAGAGTAGAAAAAAAAAAAAACATCCAACTAAATAAACAGATCGGACTTGGATTTAATTAATAACATCCAATTTGGATTCAGGCTCAGTTTTTTTGTTTTAAAATGATATCGAATTTCCATACTTCATGAAACTTAGTTCTTGACATATCGTGATGCCGCTTGGATTCAGTTGTATTTTACAAGTCGGGTAGGATTCACATCAGATTTCAGTTGTGAATTTGAAGATCATATTCGAACATGGTATAAACTTTTCATAGTTCTCATCGGCATCTAAATATGTGGCCGTTCCATAAATCAAATAAGTTATTAAAGTACTAAAGGGCACATCCGAATCAAAACAGATCTATTGGCATCCATCCCTACATAACTTGATGTGGTGCTGGAGTGATCTGGGTCCAATAAATAAAGCTTTTTTATTTTTCCATTGTCCTCTAGAAGGGATGCTGTTCATGATTTTTCACCCAACTTTTCCAAAGGATCAATCTTTTACAGACCTTCTTAAGATCTTCACAATGACTGGTGAGCATTTTGCCTGCAAAAAGAGTAGCAATCCCAAATATGTGAAGGGAAGGGAAGCCTGTCCCTCCTCAAAATTTTTAAAAACTTTTAAAAATTTATATGTAAATGTAAAATATTTTTGTTTAATATATATATTAAATTTGAAAATTTGCATTTCGGCCCATGTTAAAATTTTGAAACTATAATGCAGTTCCTGCAACAAAAAAATTCTTGCTCCGCCCATGAATCCAACACTACTGCAAGATCTCTACAGCCTCAATTAGAAACATTAAATGGAATAAAAAAATTATTCATTTGGGTTAATACTTAATAGTTAACCCATCTGTTAATCCAAAAAAATTCTTGCTCCGTCCATGTTATCTTATTTTTAGTGGACTGAATCTGTGAAATTTGTTACCCCCACCCTAATCTCTTTTAATATGAGATTAAGGTTATGTGAATGATGATAAGAAAGTTTTCTCTCTTTGATCAGAACATGGTATCATAGCCTTTTCCGGCATCAACAACCAAGTAAGTTCTCTGGCAACTTCTTTCTCCGACGATTTCCTTTCCCTTTCTTCTTCTGGTTGCCCATCTCTACATCTTCTTATCCACCAATAAGGAGGCGGCAAGGTAGAGTTTGGGTGTGCTGCGTGGAGAAGGACTGATCACGCCTATGTAGAAGGCATGATCAGATTCCTAAGTGGATCTCGTGGCTGCTGTTTGGTAGGAGGAACAACAGATCGTGTGGAGAAAATTTGCTATTTTTAGGATGATGTTGAAGGCGTGATGATCATGGAGTTTTTTTTAACTTTGCACTTGACGTGGATGTTGTTCTGTCGATGGTATGTGAGGCGACACTAAGCATAGTTTTCTCAAGGTTTAAACATTTGGGAGAAAGTAGCAGAAATGAGCAGGAGTTCTCTGAAGGTTTGCTCGTGGCCCTGCTATCATTCGTAGCAGTCGACAAAAATTTTTGTAATCTGTAATCTACTCTTTGTTATGCTGTTCACATTTGGGTAGTTCTTGTGATTACAGATTTTTTTCTTTTTTTTTTTGTTACCTAGCATGTGACAGTCGTATGATCTTCAATGACAATAGAGATGTTTTTCTCTGTGGTGCTTGACTGCTGCATCCTTAATTTTTGTGTGTCAGTTTTTTATCTTCTACTATGGCTGACGGTATTAGGTCAGAAGGTTCTAATAAATACAAGATGGTTGGTAAGTCTTCATATGAAACCACATCAAACTTGATGGTTCAAATTATGAAATATGGTCTAGAATATTTATGATGTTTATGACTAGTCATAAGAAGAAATATATTCTTGAAGAAGATGAACCTCTAGAGAAAAAGGGGAAATATGCTACGTGAGATGAAGATAATAACATTGTAATGTCATGGATTATGAACAGTGAAGAGTCCCGTATAGCTCCAACAATTGTATACTACACCAGAGCTAAAGGTATGTGGTCTTTCCTAAAGAAGACATATTCTCATGCTACTAATGTTATTAAAATTTTACAATTGAAAGAGGAACTTTGTAACATACGTCAAGGACATCAAGACCTGTCACAATATTTTGCTGCATTGACTGATGCATATGAACGGTTAAAAGTTTCTTACCCACCTGGCAACAGTGTTGTACGTATCGTACGATACGAGCCCATATCGTATGATACGTATTGTACCGTTTTGAAAATACGGTATGATACACCCCCGTATCGTAAATAGGGGGTGTATCGTTCCTGTAGCCCGTATCGTACGATACTGGCCGATTTCATAGAAACCCGCCCGAGACCAACTTATTCGACTTCTTTTTGAAAAATACCCTCTGTTCCTCATTTCTCAATCTCGGATACTGCCATTAAGGAGGGCGATCGTCCATTTTCACCATCAAAAAGTTGTTTTTTATCGTGAAAGAGAGAGAGAGAGAGAAAGAGAGCACATTGCTGGGGTCTAATTGAATTCTTTTTTAGTTTGAACTAGAGATATGGACGATCTGCCTGTTGCCGAAAGGGTCATTGCAGCCCAGTGGTTCCTTGCAGGGCTCTGTATTCTTCCCTCCCAAAAAATGGCACCAGAGGGCAGTTACCTTTTCCTTTTTCCCTTCTTGGGGCAATACCAGATGGCAGACCTCATTGATGACCGAGAGCACCTCCCATCCCCTCATCTCTCTCTCTCTCTACTGTTCATCACCGCGTTCCTTCCCCCTTATCAGAATTTCTATTTCTGATGACAGTTCCTTATGCTAGGTAATCTTGATATAAGGCAAAACCAATTATGTTTCGCACACACTAAAACATCTTCCATGTTATTGTACACACTGGCCCTCTTTCTCTTTCCCTTTCCCTTTCTGCCTGTGAGTCTCCTTTTAACTCAAAGAAGGAGGAGGCACTCTTAAATCTTTTGAGAGACAAAAAAGAATTAAGTTCTTTGCGACACACTAAAATAGTTTTGGCTATAATTCTTACAGTAGCGGCCTTAGCTTTCAATGTCCAAAAAAGAAACCTAAGTTTCGAAAGAAATTTATATAACAGTAATAAGTACCTAAACTTCAAAGACCTTAGCTGCAATTAGAAAAATGATATTTGCAGATTGGCATTCAATAAGTTAATTGGGTCATTTGATATCACTTGCTTGCTTTTGCTTAGGGATACAATTTGGCAAGTCAAACTCTGTTTGGATATGGATTTTGCTGGTATAAAAATCAGATCCAAGGCGGGTTAAAAATGCCTCTGAAAGAGGCAGGCCATATGTTAGGACTGAACATGTCCAACTCAAAAGACTAAGTTTTCCAAATATTTGTTTCCTTCGAGGGCACTAAATCATCTCTGGCGGATGAAATGGGGAACCGTCGACACATGCTACGCTTTTCATATAGCTGCTCTCATAACCAGTCGATATTGATTAGGTGAATTCACAGTCAAACTCAGATTAGGACTCATGTGAATGTAGTGACAAGCATTAAGAATACATACAATTTGGTTTCGGTATTTATCAGATTTTTGGTCCGGCTCCTTCTGACAAAAAATCTGATAAATATCCAAACCAAATTGTATGTATTCTTAATGCTTGTCACTACATTCACATGAGTTCTAATCTGAGTTTGACTGTGAATTCACCTAATCAATATCCACTGGTTATGAGAACAGCTATATGAAAAGCGTAGCATATATATATATATATATATATATACACACCTGATAGTCCGGCTCCTTCTGACAAAAAATCTGATAAATACCCAAACCAAATTGTATGTATTCTTAATGCTTGATGTGTAACTAACAAGGACAAGAGCAAAACAATTGCTAAGATGCTGTTACTATTTCATCCAAAGTTCAAGGTGCGGATAAAACTAACAAAAGTTGATTATGTTTTGTTTTTAAAAAATTCAGTAGAAGCCCGAGCTAACGCTCTGTTGCTTATCAACCCATACATTTTCACGGCCACTATTTCGGTAGCACTTGTTTTCTCAATTTTTGGGGAACAATTCTCAAGTATATATAAGACTGGTAAAATGACACTTTATTATTATTATTAATATTGTTATTATTGCTATCATTGCTATTATTATTACTATTATTATTGCTAAGATATGCTATTTAAAATCTATACATGAATGCCCTGCATCTAGCTTAAATATCTGGTTGCATGACTGCTGTGGGTAATCGAACTGAGTTTTATAAACTTCTTCAAATCTCAAGTTTCATCCCCTGATCACAAGGTTAGAAGTCCGAATCCTACCAAGTTGCTTCCACTTCGCTAACTAAATGACAGTAATTAAGTACCTGTTAATCACGGAGCTTGGTAATTAGTTGAAATCTTTCGATCGCCTTTCTAGTTAATTTCCTGCATATAGAGATGAATTCGTGTAGTATAAAGGAGGCCTCAAGAAATCATCAATATCTTAACCTGCTGATCACTTGCTTGCTACAGCTCTAGTCTTTTCGTTCTTGAACGTTCAAATTGGCTTCACTATTTCTCCACAACATTGCTGAAGAAGGAATGCTTACGCATGTTTATAAGATAATCAGATTAATTTGAGAAAGTGCAAGAGATTAGTGGAGTTTTCCACACTGTACTGAACTTCACTTATTGATCTGATAACAGGAAATGCATACAGAATCACAGATTGGACATAATAGAGCTAAAAAGAGGCCGAACTCCAACCTTGGTCCAACGTATATCTTATCCCTATGCTGTTCATGAAAGCTTTTGTTCATGATCCGGATCCACCAATCGTTCATTTTCTCGGATCTCTGGCTCTGAACTGGTAGCTTATAAGCTCAACCTTCTTCACTGAGGCTATGTTGGATAGCTAAACTGGGATCTCAAATCTGCATTGGGTGAAATCCACTACTGAAGTAAACAGTGGATTTCACAGCTGTGGATTTAATTAAGAGCCACATTACGTTATAAAAACCATGCATCTGTACGGTTTTAAGATATCTGTGGATCTGGGTAGCCTTGGATCCCTGGATCTAAGGTCCAAAGCTATCAAACATAGCCTGAGAGACATCTAAATCCAACCCCTAGTCATTAAGTGAGCGAAGGTACTCTTGTTAGCAATATTAGTTTAACCTTAGTTAATACCACAGAAAGAACGTTGCCCTCTTCTCAAAATGCAAAAAGTTAGTTCATGTTTTACAGCCATAAAGCACAATTAAGTTGGAGCTCGGATCACAAGGGGTTAGACTTAAGAACTAGATCAAAAGTTCAAATCACAAGAACGTGAACTACTGGGAATTTCTGCCAACTTTGGTAAACATGTTTGGTTTCTACTTTTAGTTAACTCTTGTGATAAGAATCGCAACAAATATCTGTTTTTTCTTTTTTCCTCAGCATCATGAAAGTCCTGATTCCAATATATCTAATGCTTAATTTGTACAATAATTTGATCAGCGTGGCTGTCAGTGTAAAGAATCCTAATTAATAACTCGATTCTATACATATTCTCATGGGAAAAGAACTAAAAAGGTACGTCTTCTCCGATCTCAAGAAGTACAACCAGTTTCTACTTGCGCCAAAAAAAAACTCAATGGAAGCAGAAAAGTGAGTACTAATTGCGGGATAGAAATGTCGAAGCGCTTCTTAATTCAGAGAATGAGAGAGAGAATGAGGCACATAACATGTCCAGCAGATACCAGGCTGAAGAAGGTGAAGAGTAAAATAGTAATATGAAGAAATGTTTGTGAGGAACTTTCACATGAGAAGAAGAAGAAGAAGAAGAAGAAGAAGAAGAAGAAGAAGAAGAAGCAAAGCAAAGATGATGAAGAAGAAGAAGAAGAAGGAGGGAGGGAGGGAGGAGGAACTTGCTTGGAAGGAGAGGATTTTGACAGAAAGTACATCTACGGTTAGGAATTCATTTTGACATCCAAAATAAATGTGCTTGGCATAATGTGGTATGACCACAACTTTGTGGATTTGGTAATAAAGAACCTTTAAGCCTAGGGTGGAGTTATAAAGAGCTTGTACGCATATTCAATAATGATAGCAATAGACATAGTAGGCAGAGCGTTTAGCAATCTAGAAGCCAGAAGAAGAATGCAATTAAAACTTTCTCATTTTTAAGCTGTTCCTTGTCAATTTTTAAAACTTTTTCATTGGATTCACTTGCACGTAGCTTTATAAGAATAGCACCTCATCAAGTCCTGCAAGTTGCGTAAGCGCAAGAGATGAGAGTGCTTAATGGAACTTGCTTATTTGTAAATGTCAGGACAATCCTGGTGATCTTGTGGAATGTGACTGCCTGACTGGAACGTAATGTTGAACAAGTTGAAAGAAGCGACAACCTTTATGACGGACACAAGTAGGAATAACAGTAGGAAGCAGTCATGTTCTTTTGAGAAGTAATAAACATGTTTTGCCATTTACATTTTAATTGTGCTGCCGTCTTTACTTTTGTTATATTTTTTCTTTCTCGGAAGAAAGTACTGTAAGATGCATTCGGCATCTTTGAATGAATTGAATTGAGGTGCTTATCGATGTGGATGCGGTTGATTGTTTTGTTCTCTAAGGTTGTAGTATTCCGTCTTGTTGCCGTTTAGATCCTCAGTATCGTTGCTGGAAGCCTGTGCATCGAAACGATGCATGCAACGACAATCATGGAATAACTTTTTTCCTTCTAAATCCAAACAACCGATTTTGCCGTTTACCATTGTGGACGTCATTTATTTCTCCTCGAGGCTCCCCACTTGCTTCTTGATAAGGTAGTGCAAGTGGGATTAGGCGGCTCTGTTATTTATTTTTAGTTAGAGCATGTTATCATTTTCAGCAATAGTTTCTTTCATTCACACCACTTGGCAATGTTTTGTAGATAAATTCTATGGAAGTGAATCGTATGCCTGGTTATGTTACATAATTTCGTGAACTACATGGTTTCAAGATGTTCAACCACCATTTAATCCTTCTTGAAGGGTGCTGGAAACCGGCGCTTGATATGTATTTGCAATTCAATTCAGTTATTTTCTCCCAACAACCCTGTTTAATCTCTATCTTCAATGGTTGCTAGAAGACCTCCAAAATCTAATTATCTAGAAATGATGGTAACAGAGGCCAACCTCGGGATCAATGCCGTTTCTTATTTTATTATAAATGGCCGTCCGTTGTTAAAGGTTTAAGCATCCTCTCATTACCTGTTCCTGCTTTGGTACATAGAGGTGGAGGTTCTTAATTTCATTAAATTCTTGAATCTTGTTCTATATAATCTTGCGTTTACAAAGTTTTTGTTCGTCATAACTGATGGATTTGCAATTAGCATTTGAGAGAGGTTGAAAGCTAGAGCTGGTTTTCTCTCTTGTTGTTCAGAGGGAGTGATGCCTTCCTCTCTGATGGATAACACCTCCTTATCAGTTGTCCCTATCAGAGTGCAGAGGCCCATCTTCACCTATCTTATGGGAATAGGCCAACAGAGTGTCATTTTGAATCGAGGCGGCTACTCACCGCCAGTCTCTGCCTCGACGGTGTAGGAGTTGCATGATCTTCTCCACACGTCTCCGGCCACAGCTCTGCTTTCCAGTTTCCCCGTTCTCCGGAATGAAGCCGCCCATGGCCTCCACTCTAGAGACTCTTCCACTACTCCCCACCACCATCGGCACCACTGCCCACCACCCAAAGAATCACAACCACAACCCGTCAACCCTTCTCCTGGAGAAGTGCAATAGCATTAAGGAACTGAGACAAATTCATCAGTGTATAGAAGAAAGCGGAATTAAGCTGAATTTGATCTTGGAAAATGCTCTACTTGTTACGTACGCTACTTGTGGGAGAATGGATGAGGCAGCCAATATTTTCGAGAAGATGCCGGTCAAGGACATCATTTCTTGGACGGCCATGGTTACTGGATTTACAGACCTGGGGAAGGTGGACAAAGCGAGAGAATTGTTTGATCAGGTAGCTACTCTGGAAAGGGTTTATTTCAGATTTTCGTTTTCTCCAGCCTCTTTTTCCTATTTCGTCTTCTTCCTCAACCCTCTTCCAATGCCCCTGTTTTCTCTCGGTTTATGGGTTCAATATGTTTGCTTTGGTCCTTACATGCCCTTTGACATGGTCTACAGGCAGCCAGGAGGAAGTCTGGCCCAACCAGTCTGCCCCAACGATATGTGGAGTGAAGAAGCCTTACCGTTATCATCCTGGAAGTTGCTCGTCGGTATGTGCAGTTTCCCCCGTTCTCTGTTTTCAATATGTTTGTAATTGCCTTCCTCTCTGTTTTCAATATGTTTTCAATATGGTGGCTTACCCTCCGGCAGGCTGCTTTCGATAGAGTGATCACAAATTTAATTTATGTTATTTGTGAAAATTAAGATCGAAGTGTGTAGATGCTATTGCCTCAACTTTATTCTTCAATTGCATAGAAGAAAGGTGCCCCTTCTAAAATGCAGAAGGAAAAGAAATCTGCTTTGTTGTTGATTCATTGGGATCCTTTGCGTATGTATGTTTATAGTTTTGTGATCTCCTGGCTGTGGTTTATAGATAGATGGATGTAGACAACAGGTCTCTTTGCTCCTTTTAGCCTTTAGGTTTGTTTTTTTTTTTTCCTCTGATTTGGGCTTTTGTCGAAGCAACTATTAGGTAGGAATTCTACTTCCTTCTGATATCTATTCCTTTAGTTTCCTGATAATTTGGTTTCATTGTCTTATGTTGCTGTTTGTTTTTATTTGATGTGATGTGTGGATTCTGAGCCACATTTCATTGAAATTTGTCATGGTTTCCTTTCTGGTGGGAAGATAATCGGCCGAACCTTTTTGATCGAGAAGTGTTCATTAGATCTATTAAAATATGAGAAGATGGCACATTTGGGTAGGCCTTTTTTACGGCAAAACAATGTGTTGTATGTGGAGAATTGAATTTTGTGGGAAGAGCAAGTGATATGGTTGTACGGCACAACCATATGCTTGTGAGTAAAGGGCTTGGAGAGGGTGAAAGTAGTTTTAGACGAGTTGCAAGCTTGTGAATTCTATTTAACATAACCACCTAGGAGTGGCTTTTTTTTACCTTATGGATTTGATATTAGCTACCCCACAATGTTCCAAGTCCACTTCACCAATGCACGCTTGGGTGGAGTCATTTGTCGGATTTTGTGTTATTTAAAAGTGATATCATGATTTGCAAATTGCAATTTTGTTCTTGTTATTTTAATAATTTTGTGGTTTATGACAATTTTTTGTCATATATATTATATACATATTATTAGTATTATTACAATAAATTAATAATAATATTATTAAATACTCTCGCCGCACCGCTGCACCTAAATTTTTTTAAATGTGTCGTGCCCCGCACCTTGGTGACAAGGATGATTAGTGCATGCAATGGTGAAATCACGTACAATGGCACAACCGTCAGACTTCGACAAGTTTCGAGCAAATGACGAAATCCGGGTCGTTCTTGCCATCCACCTAGAGATGGGACATTTTTGGACCGTGGAGAAAACGAAAAAAAAAAAAAAGGACCGAGAGGAAGAAAAAACGCATAAAGAACTCTAAGAGGTCGTTTGATGGCCAGGACACTCGAATAGGACATCCTATTTAGTTGATTTTTTCATCAAATGCTGGACACAGGCTAGACACGACAGACGATTGGACAAGAGAAATAGGTGAGCATTGATCTGCGACGTCGAACAGAAATAACTGAGTGTTTCCTTCTTTTTTGTTTTTGTTAATCTTCACTTCCCCTACCTGCCCATTGCCCTTCCCCTCTCCGACGGATTTGGGTGTCCTAATCAGACGAATTTTTTATCTTCAGAAAGAGGAGAAAATTAACAGCGGCCCCTGAGCATCATCATCGCACCTACTCTTCTCGACGTCGCAGACTCATCTGCTCCAACTTAGCAATCGTCCTCCTCTACTCGACGTTGCGGAGTTCTCTGCTCCACCTGAGGAACCGTCGCTGCGCCTCCTCTGCTCTGCCAGAGGAATCGGCACAGGTGACTACATTGAAGATTTTGGGTTTTGCATTTTTTCCTTGTACAGTGCAGAGATTGATCGGCACAGGTGCTCTAAGTAGGACTGCCTGAAGAAAAGTTGGAAAATATCTTGTAATGAAAGCATGAGATTTAACGTGGTTTTCCACTACGGAAGGCCACCAATGGCCTTAAGGATCATAGTGTTTGATTTGATATTTATACTCTCTTTGCAATAATCTCTAAGGATATCTTTGATTTTCTTTACAACTCTGGGTAGCCAAATTTCTTTGGTGATAGCGATGCAATTATTATTTTTGTTGGTTTCTTTATTTTTATAGATATCATTTCCTTATAGGTTGCAAAATTGTTGTCAACAATAATAACATTTATTTTGTTGAGCAAAAATACTTTGCGTAACATCAATATTGTTAGATTTGATATTTAAACTCTCAGTTTACAATATTTACAACATTAAATCATTTGCATGACACTCTCCATTTTTATCTCCAAGACAAGCTTGAAAAATCCAGGAGATCAAATTTGATATTTTAAATTTCAAATATAGATATTTGATTACTAACAAGATCTCAAATTATTTAGTCAAAAAATTCGAGAATTGCATCATAGATTCATAATTGTTGATTTAAATCAGCGGGAGAACGATCAATTTATGGAAATAGAAATTCAAAACGATCAATTTATGGGAATAGAAATTCACACATGGCATAAACCTCTATTTTAAGGGAAACGACACATATAGAATTCTCAGACATAAGAAACTAAAGGTTTTCTTTCAAAACAACAATCAAAGAACAAGATACCATAGAATGCACATCAAACGTCCGGCCAGTTTGAGTAAAGAAGTCTACTTTGGGTTTGCTCTTCACAAAGTAGTAAAGCTTCAAATAGGTTTCAGCAATGCATATTGCCAATACAATGCAAGGAACCCATTAAAGGTTCAATTTGCCTAAACAATTACAAAAAGTTCAATGAAAATTAAAGCTGGAACAATTCACTGCCCTAGCCAAGCCCAAAATCTAAACTCAAACTCTGTCCAAGTGTACAAGGGATGCCAGCCTCCACACGTGTGGTTCGATATTTTATACATATTTAGCACTTAGTTCCTTTGGTTCACATCTTTCATCTTCAGAGACTAAGAGTGTGTTTCACAATTAACCTTAGATTTTAATTTCAAAGCTGATTTTGCTAAGATCCCTTTTAAGTGAGATGCACAATGAAAACAAACACTGGATTTTACTACTATGTGAAAAAAGAGGATTTGTTTCTCAAGCACTTATGGCAAAAACATCAGATTTGAGGTTGAATGGGATGAGGTCTGTCCTTAAATTCATGAATCTGAGATTCTAGCGATCTCAAGTCCGAGGTTACCAAACACTCCATAATGGAGTTCACTTATTGTCAAATAGAAAAGATTTTATTCACCAGACAAACAACATGCACGTAGTCACAAAACAAAAATCAAACTACAAACAATGAAACACTTTATCTCTTATTAATTTGACCTAACCTACTTGGAGAAGCCCAGTAATGTTTTTTGAATTTCCAGATCATAGTACATGGAATTCTACTGCCTTTGTGTTCAAAAGTTGACTGGTATGTTGAGTGCTATGATTAAAAATAAGATCCTGCTGCATTGATGTCTTGACTTGAACAAACTCAGCAAATTTCATACTCGTTTGGTCAAATCAAGTGCACCACTCTTAATTGCGTCCTCCTATAAACTTATGCGGATGCGAGTCTAACTTGATGCAAAATAACTTCAAATGCCAATTAGTTTAGCCTAAGTGCGATATTAGGCAATAAAATTAATAAAGTTGAGATTAATGATGTTAATTGAAATTAAACACTTAATGGAGTTGGTAATGGCTGAAGACTCAACTTAGCTCAGACTTGCCAAGTTCATGGTGCGTAGTCGGGTATGAGGTGGCCTACTATGTCTAGCAGTCACCGGGTTCACGTTGGTGGACTTAGTTGAGGTTGGTCGGACAGGCTTATTTGGTTGGGGATTCAAATTGTTACTTCGCCCAGATTTTCTTCTAACCTATGTACTTTTGAATTGTCCATGTTTGCATGTTGTTCTTGGAGACATATTAAGTGCTTAGAGGACATTTATTTGCACCTGATCTAAAATCCTCAGGATTTAATAACCGTGGACTTAAAATCAGACTTTCCTTTATCTGATCTTAAATCTGACATTTTCTCAATGCAAAAAAAAAATGTGAAGTAAGGATTTTAGGATCCAACTTAAGATCCTTCGCTTCATGAATTATCAGTTTTACCATAGATGTGCACATCAATCAAAAACACGTCATATCATATTTACATCAAATAGTTCAAATTTGAAGGAATCATTTGACTTTTCATTATTCACCCAATGCCATTGATTTATAAAGGAACAGGTTAGGTATCAAACATTCAAACTCATATAAATCTATTGTCAATTGTGAAATGTATTTTCTTCATATTCAACTTTTACTGACGTCTTACTGCCATTTATTTTTATGTCATATGTAGTTTGGTTGATTTGGTGGATCTAATATATATATATATATATATATATATATATATATATATATATATATATATATATATATATATATATATATATATATATATATATATATTATTGTGGAAAAATGGTGGATCTAGTTTTTTATATATATTTTGTGAAAAACTTTATATGGGTTTGGTTATTAAGAACGCTAGCTGTTGATTGAAAGCTTTCTTGAAACACACACACACACACACACACACACACACACACACACACATATATATATATATATATATATATGTGTGTGTGTGTGTGTGTGTGTGTGTGTGTGTGTGTGTATTACATTTTGAATAAAAGACAAATTAACATGTGAAGAAATGGTTTATCTTTTTGTTCATATAGGTCATGTCACATACTGTCATGTCTTGAACTAATGTGAGTCATGCACTTTAACCACTTTCTTTTATAAGTAGTGCAAACGGTTAGGTTGGATGTAGTTCAAATCTTGAAAAGTGTTACGCGCCTTTATATAGATGTTCTTGTCTCTCTATTTTTGTTTTTTTAATATAAAAATAAATAGCCAAACATCTAAAACAAGCTCACCATCACCATCATTTTACTTATCATTCTCAATAACAACACTGAGCACTAGAAGTTTTCCATTAATCAAATGAATAAAACATGGAAATTCGGCTGGTGAGACACTGAGAAAATAAAGACAGCCCCTGCTTGCTTGCTAGTTGCCTTTTACTAGGCCTGGGCCCGATGGGCCAGCCCGGCTTGGCCCGATTCGGCTCATTTAGATTAATTTAAAAAAAAAAATTGTAAATATTTTTATATTTCCTCCTCCTCCTCTCGTTCCCCATCCTCCTTCTTCCCCCTCTCCTTCTTCTCCACCACTAAAAGAGTCACCCGTTCGTTCCCACCTCCAAGTGTGAGATGTTCTTCGTGGTTGGCGTGGTGTCAAACGCACACTTGATTCCGTTCAGGTTGAACCAGTTCATGCTCCTACAACATCCAACATTATTATTAAGGGGAAAAGTTGTCGGCAATGACCATGGTGTCCCTTCTACCGGGCCAAGCTTCTTTGCAAATTATTTTTAAAAAATATGTTATGTTTTGGCGACAAAAACAGTTTGTCGCAATTTGTTCTAAAGTTAGTGAATTTTTGTAAAACATTGTAATACAATATTTTATGAGTCTGCTTCATTCTTTAAAACAAATTTACGAAACCATCGGGAGCAAAAAATTGAGTGCTTAAGCCTCCAACACTTTTTAGCATATTTGATTTGGTTTAGCAACATTGGGACAAGTAATTTTAATTTGCAAGGTAAGTCTTACAATAATAAATCAGAAGCTTATGGACAGGGGCAAAGCAAAGGGTCCCCCATCAGATTTTTGAAAAATAAGATGTTAGATGTTGGAGAGAATTTAAATGACACTTCCAAAAACCAGGTTTTTTGGAGTATTTACATTTTCACATTGTCACATGTATTGTGTGCGGGTATTATACGGCGACGAATTTCTCGGGTATAATATGGTAAAGTTATATATCTCGAGAAAATCTTGACAAATTAAAAAAAAAATTAAAATTATTACAAAAAATAAAAATAATACGAAAAATGCAAGAAAGATGCATATAATACATGTTTTTTTCAAGATTTTTATTTTCTGGCATTTTGAAAAAAAAAGACGCGTCTAATTGCCGTTTTATACAGCTAACTTATTCTCGAGTATTATACGCGTATTTTTTGAATAATATGTGTTTTATGTAACAATAGTCAAAAGACTGAAAACCTAGTTTTGTAAAATAGAGCAGAAAAGCCGATCGTTAAAATTCATATAAGAATAGATTTTGGAAGTAAATGAATGGGATTTGGATTGTGACGGCTCTCCCACTCCGACATCTTTCAATACAAATAAAGAACCTAAATCAAACACTGATTGAGTTGTGTGTGTCATTAGGTGCACGGAACCCTCGTATACATAGAAAGAGTAGAGAAACCTTTTTTTAATATTTAAAAAAAAATGTCTTTTATAATTTTGATATGGATGGATAACAAGTTGAATCCAAAATCCAGATCCAGAAACAAAATGTGCTCCTTGTCGGCCAAGTTCTTTACGTTCTCTATCGCATGCAATCCCTCTGATCAGCCGACCATGTTGCCCATACGTGACACCTATCTTGTGGGCCAAGTTGATTACATTCTTCAGCTTGTCCGTTTAATCTGTTTCATATATGTATATATATATATAGAAAACCATATGCACCATGAAAGTTCATGCAGAGGCTTCATTTTAGGCAAAGTAGCATACATCTTTATTCAAATTATTGAAGGGTCCCTCATAGATTCTTTTTGTGTCCTTCATCTATTTGGATGCCTAACTTGGCTAAAAGCAATCATATGAAACTACACAATTGCGCAGCCGAATGTGGAATCAAATTGGAAAATGAGGCCGAATCTGGCAACTTTTTAGCCCAAGGGTGACTAGACTTACTACGAACGAGAAATGATTAAGCTGCTGTCATTGTTCTTATAATGTTAATAAAAAACATTTGATAAAATGATACAAGGCTAGATAAATGGCCCAATGAAGAAGTAAACCAAGCTGAGAAATGAGAGCAAAAATGGCAATAACGCTCATTAAAGAAGGTTACTTATGAGGAAGGAACCACAACCCAACTTAGCTTTAGGGAAATAGAAATGGGAGGACTTCGGCTCGCTCGTTTGACTGTGCAGAGTGTGGCGATCAAGTGCATCCTCCTTTTCTTCTTCCCCAAGATCAAGCAACACTTCTGATGTATTGGGCACGTATCCCGCTAACTTCAACTCTCTTGCCATTTCGTCCAACTTTGAGTAAATAGCCTTTGACTGAGGATGAGAGCCATCTCCAGCAACAAATTCATGAACAACCCCATTCATCTCAATCAAACTGCAACCAGGTGTCTTCTTCATCTTTTTGTCTGTCATCAAAGACCGCACCTTACGAACGTCATCCCATCTGTTACAAAGAGCATAAATATTAGACAGGAGTACAAATGCAGCACCATTTTCAGGCTCAAGTTCAAGGAGGTGTCTTGCGGCCTTCTCAGCCAGTTCTATGTTCTTGCGAACCCTGCAAGGACCAAGGACAGCTCCCAAACAATGGAGTTGGGTTTCATTGGCATGTTATCTATCAGTTCAAGGCTTCGTCTAGTTTTCCTGCCCTACCGAGAAGATCAACCATACACCCATATGTGACACTGCAGGCAAAATTCCGTAATCTTTGACCATGCTAGAGAAGTATTCCCAGCATGAGTGCAGGCACTCAGGACACCAATATTGATGATCTCATCTGGCCTTGTTGAAGAAACCATTTTTGAGAAAAGATTTAGAGCTTCTTTTGCGTAGCCATTAATGGCGAGGCCTGTGACCATTGCTGTCCAAGTAAACTTGTCCCTTTGAGGCATTCCATCATAGATGTCCATCGCACTTTCAACGCTACCACATTTTGAATACATATCAATGAAGGCACTCCCCACAAAAACATCAGTCTTTATATTGCTCTTCTCGATGTAAACTCTTATCCACTCTCCAACATCAAGTGCCCCCAAGTGGGCACATGCTGTGGCCTGTGAGTATGCTAACCATGGTGAACTCATCAGGCTGAACTTTTGCCATTTGCATCTCCTGGAAAACTGCCAAAGCCTCTTTGAACCTGTTTGCCCGGATGTAGCCGTCTATCATTGCAGTCCAAAACACGAAATCCCTATCAGGCATCTGATCAAACAATTCTCTCGCTTTGTCCACCTTCCCCATGTCTGTAAATCCAGTAACCATGGCCGTCCAAGAAATGATGTCCTTGACCGGCATCTTCTCGAAAATATTGGCTGCCTCATCCATTCTCCCACAAGTAGCGTACGTAACAAGTAGAGCATTTTCCAAGATCAAATTCAGCTCAATTCCGCTTTCTTCTATACACTGATGGATTCGTATGCCCCACGCAAAATCTCTCAACTTCGTGCAAGCAGAAACCACCGAAACAAAAGTCACATCAGTCGGCTTCACAATCTCTTCTCGCATCAAACAGAAGAGCGAAAGCGCTTCCTCGTACTTCTTGCTTTTGATGTACCCAGCAATCATCGCATTCCAAGCAATGGCATCCCGTCCAGGACTTTTATCAAACAGAAGGCGTGCATCGTCCAAGCTACCGCACCCGGAGTACATATAAATTAGAGCATTCTGCACGAAAGAGAACGAATCCTTCCATATTTTATGATCTGCACATGAAATTCCTTCCCGCAATCCAACGCCAATTCTCGATTAAACGCCTTAAGAACAAAAGGGAAGGTGTAGTTGTCGGGACGCAATCCATTGTTCAGCATGTCGACGTAGACGGCGGCGGCGGCTCTAGGATCGTTCCAGCGAGAGTAACATCTGATAATCGTGTTCCAAGCGAACGTCTTTGCTTGTTAATGCTCTTTGTTTCGGATGAATTGATCGTGAATTTGTCTCAGTTCCTTAATGCTATTGCACTTCTCCAGGAGAAGGATTGACGGGTTGTGGTTGTGATTCTTTGGGTGGTGGGCAGTGGTGCCGATGGTGGTGGGGAGTAGTGGAAGAGTCTCTAGAGTGGAAGCCATGGGCGGCTTCATTCCGGAGAACGGGGAAACTGGAAAGCAGAGCTGTGGCCGGAGACGTGTGGAGAAGATCATGCAACTCCTACACCGTCGAGGCAGAGACTGGCGGTGAGTAGCCGCATCGATTCAAAATGACACTCTGTTGGCCAATTCCCATAAGATAGGTGAAGATGGGCCTCTGCACTCTGATAGGGACAACTGATAAGGAGGTGTTATCCGTCAGAGAGGAAGGCATCACTCCCTCTGAACGACAAGAGGGAAAACCAGCTCTAGCTTTCAACCTCTCTCAAATGCTAATTGCAAATCCATCAGTTATGACGAAGAAAAACTTTGTAAACGCAAGATTATATAGAACAAGATTCAAGAATTTAATGAAATTAAGAACCTCCACCTCTATGTACCAAAGCAGGAACAGGTAATGAGAGGATGCTTAAACCTTTAACAACGGACGGCCATTTATAATAAAATAAGAAACGGCATTGATCCCGAGGTTGGCCTCTGTTACCATCATTTCTAGATAATTACAAGTTGCAACTAGATTTTGGAGGTCTTCTAGCAACCATTGAAGATAGAGATTAAAGAGGGTTGTTGGGAGAAAATAACTGAATTGAATTGCAAATACATATCAAGCGCCGGTTTCCAGCACCCTTCAAGAAGGATTAAATGGAGGTTGAACATCTTGAAACCATGTAGTTCACGAAATTATGTAACATAACCAGGCATACGATTCACTTCCATAGAATTTATCCACAAAGCATTGCCAAGTGGTGTGAATGAAAGAAACTATTGCTGAAACAGTAACTCACAAACTTAGCAAACTCCTAAGCAGTTATTCAGGAGGAAGATGGATTCGCCCCATCTCGATAGCCTACCTGGTCGGCGCTTTGAACCATAGTAGCAGCTGCTACAGATGCAGGGTGTAGCCAAAATTTCCTTGAGGGCAAACCGACAATCCAACTTTTGGAACCAGGTAGGACTAAACTGAATTTAAATAAAAAAAATACATGATGTGAGTAAAAAATAATATTTTTTTCAATGTAAAAGTTTTTGTTTCATTGACCAGGGTGGGGCCATGGCCTAGGCAGCCTCCCATCCCTCCTCCCCTGTACGGATGTACATGTGTTCGAGTATTTGTAATCGAATTGATTTCGAAAAACATTTATAAATTTTTAGCTGTGTGAAAAAAAAACGAAAGTAGTTTCAAATATGAAAAAAATTATTATTTTTGTTAAAAAACTGAAATGTAAAATACAAAATATAAACGAGATGTAACAATAGTATGGCGAATAAACCAGTATTATCAACATGGCTTCGAATGATATATAGGATCCTTGCCAATACGATACGAAGCCAATACATGTTTTATTTTTATTTTTCAAAATCAATTTAAAATATTTAAATTCAAAAATTTGAAAAATAAAGCGGTAGGTGACGATATATCATTGGTACGTATCAGTGGATGTGTTTTGTTAGTAATCAATTCCGATACGGAGCTCATACTCCTACTTGCAACATTCAAAATCAATGAACTGTCCAAAATATAAAATAAAATAAAGCACGAGAAGGAAAATATAACATATTTTTCTGTCACCGAAGAAGCAAGTGGGGAGCCTCGAGGAGAAATAGAGCAAGTGGGGAGCCTCGAGGAGAAATAGAATGACGTCCATGATGGTAAACGGCAAAATCGGTTGTTTGGATTTAGAAGGAAAAAAGTTATTCCATGATTGTCGTTGCATGCATCGTTTCGATGCACATGCTTCCAACAACGATACTAGGATCTAAACGCATGGGGTCAAGATGATTGCGAGTCAGGTCAAACTAAAAAAAATTATTTTTTAATATAAATTTTTTTATTTTTTAATATAAATTTTTTTTTTAATTTTTTTAATATAAAAAAATTATTTTTTCAATATAAAAAAATTTATTTTTTTAATATAAAAAAATTATTTTTTCAATATAATTTTTTTTTCAGCACTCACTCGGGCAAATAAAATTGCCTTGCAGTATTTTTTCAATATAATTTTGTTTTCAGCGCTCAATATTTTTTTTTTTCACCCTAAGAAAGTGAACAAGTGGACTATGCTATTTGTTGAAATGGGGTATTTGTACACATGCACACGCATCTTCGGTACCCTAAGAAAGTGAACAAGTGGATTGTGCTATTTGTTGAAATGGGGTATTTGCAATGTTATTTTAGAGCCACGCCTTGCACTCATGTTCTTAACAATTGCCCTGCAATATCCACCCCCATGTGATATAGGTTCCTGGTGTCCTCTGGTCCTTTTGTTTTGTATATTGTTTTTTCTCTTTTACGTTTTTTATCTTCCCAAATAGTTGTGAGGCATAGTGTACACAAAGACATAGACACACATAAAAAGGATGAGGCTTTCAGTCCAAATTGTTGTATCCAGAGCTGACAAGGTTTTTAGTATTGCGAACATTGCCTTTGCTAGGTAAGGGCATAAGGCCTTCAATGGAGTGGTGTTGGTGTACCTTTAGTGAAGAGAGCATAGAGAGCATGACAATGGAATGCTTATGCCATTGAGTCTTCAAAGGAGCATAACTAAAGTTATACATGGTCCAAAATAACCAAACAATGAAGTTTGCGATGTTGGATAATAAGCACACTGTGTAAAAGAAAATTAATGAAAATTGCAGCTGCACTAACATCGATATAAGGAGGCATAACCCTTTAGATCGTGCTCACTTATGTCTTGGCACTTAGGAAAAAGTCCCAATATTATTAGCATTTAAGAAAGGTACTTAATATAATAACACAATGAATACCATGGACCAGTTGTTGGGCATTGGAGGTGTTGCGGCAATATTTATGAAAAAAATCTATTTCCTGAAAGAATTTGGTTATGATTGTACTGCTTTTATTTATAGATTTATACTTCATTTTCTGGTTATTATTGTGTAAGCTACACATTGTCTGAAAACTTTTGTTGGACCATCTCTTAAGTTAAAGTTGCACCTATTGTAGGAGTGAGGGAGAGCACATTGCACGTCGCCCGACTCGCCCCTTTCCCATTGCGACGTCTGGTGGTGTCTGATGGCAGCCGGCGATGGAGAGGTAAGTGGTTTTAATTTTCCGATAGTAGAACTTAGGTCTAGGGTTGGGGTTTTTCATTAGGGTTTTGGATTTTTCGATTTGGGGGTTTCTTCCGTGCCGATTTGGGGGTCTTTTCTGTGCCGATTTGGGGGTTTTTTTCGATTTGGGGGTTTCTCTACTGTTTTTGCCGATTTGAGTGTGATTTTTCATTTTTGTGTAAATGGAGAAATTGTTGTATGCTTGTATTGTTTTATTCCTTAAAATTTATGTTCATTATACCATATTTGAGGGTAGAGATAAAGAGGTTGAAAGGAAAAAAACAAATGATGGAATATGTGGAAGTTGATGATCTTAGAAACCAAATGCAGTCCACGAGAAACCGGTTGCAGGAAAAAGAAATTGAGCTGGACGACATGGATCAACTGAATACCACCATCTTAACCAAAGAGCGGATTGCAAATGATGAATTGAAGGAGGCTCGAAAAGAAATGATAGTTGTATGGATCCTCTTTCCTTTTCTTTAGCATACTGTTATTATGCTTACTTGTTTTGATACATCGCTTTTTCTCTTCATTATCCTATATGATTCTATGCTTTACTGAAGTTTCAGTTGCTATCTATATCTATATTATATTTATTATATCTATATCTAAATATTTAAATTCAAAAATTTGAAAAATAAAGCGGTACGTGACGATATATCATTGATACGTACCAGTGGATGTGTTGTGTAAGAATCAATTCCGATACGGAGCTCATAATCCTACTTGCAACATTCAAAAATCAATGAACTATCCAAAATATAAAAATAAAATAAAGCACGAGAAGGAAAATATAACATATTTTTCTGCCGCCGAAGAAGCAAGTGGGGAGCCTCGAGGAGAAATAGAATGACGTTCATGATGGTAAACGGCAAAATCGGTTGTTTGGATTTAGAAGGAAAAAAGTTATTCCATGATTGTCGTTGTATGCATCGTTTCGATGCACAGGCTTCCAACAACGATACTAGGATCTAAACGCAGGGGGTCAAGATGATTGCGAGTCGGGTCAAACTAAAAAAAATTATTTTTTAATATAAAATTTTTTTATTTTTTTAATTTAAAAAATTTTTAATTTAAAATTTTTTTAATATAAAATTTTTTTATTTTTTCAATATAAAAAATTTTATTTTTTCAATATAAAAAAAATTATTTTTTCAATATAATTTTTTTTTCAGTGCTCAATCGAGCAAATAAAATTGCCTTGCAGTATTTTTTCAAAGAGGAATGCAAGAAAAAGTATCCTGAGGATTATGAAACCAAAGCAGCGGAAATAGCCTCTTCATGGGATGTTTTATTGGGAAACCCAAGTTGGTTCCCCTTCAAAGTGGTCCAAGAGGGAGACAGTTGTAAGGTATGGAGTTTAGAGATTGTTCTTTGGCCCTATTTTGAATTTTTATGTTTGTAAGTTAGGACTTCAAATTTATAAAAGGTTTATTCTCTTCTTGAAATATTATATAAAAGTGGTAGTAGTAGATGCCAGTGAGTTTCTATGATGAAATTGTTGCTGACAGGAAATCATAAATGAAGACGATGAAAAGTTAAAAGAGCTGAAAGCCGAATGGGGTGAAGGCCCTGCCTAGGCCGTGGCCCGCCCCAAACTAGCTAGAAAAAAAAAATTACATTAGAAAAATAATTTTTTTTTTAATTGTTCAATGTATTTTTTTTACTTAGGTTCATTTTAGCCCTACCTAAATTTGAGGTTGAATTATTTGGTCTGTCCCTAAACTAAATCCTGGCTCCGTCCCTGGGTGAAGGAATATATGAAGTCGTGGTGACTGCCCTTAAGTTGCTTAATGAATACAATGCAGGTGGAAGGTATCCTGTTAAAGAACTTTGGAACTTCAAAGCTGGAAGAAAAGCCAGCTTGAAGGAGGCCGCCTAGCACCTCATCAAGTCCTGCAAGTTGCGTAAGCTTAAGAGATGAGAGTGCTTACTCTTATGTTCCGGAAGATGTGGCAACGACCCGTGCTGCTGCTGATGCTGCAGCTGTTGCAGCTGCTGCCGCTGCTGCTACACTATCTTACACTTCTGCTACCACTAACTACAGTGGCTATGGCTATGGATCTGGTCTCTCTCCATATCAAGGTTCTACGTATCCGCACTAAGTTTTCACTCTGGTAGCATGATCTGTCGATATGTTCACTTGCAAGATTTTAACTTTGACTGGTTACTCTTTTCTGTTCACATGTAATCTGGGCTTTAGGATGTCACCTTTCTTCATTTTAATGCTAGTTCTGATCTCTTCTGCGTTTGGGAAATAACAACAGAGAATAACAATGTTCAGTTAAAACGTCGGGGGAGTTACTGGTTTCTCATAGGAGGTGAAGTCTAGGGAATCTGAGAAGGAAGTAAGTCGGTGGTTGTTTCTTTGTAATTAAATGAAGGTCATGACTGATGCTCCTTGCAGCAACAAATGATGGTTATGTTAATGTTGTGTTGGTAATTCAATATGTACTATATTTCCTATATAAATTTGAGTGGACATTTTTCTCTAGCAACGTCCTGTTTCTCTATCGTGGAGTCCAATCTGTTCTATTTTGTTTCCTTTTCCTTTGTATTGGTAAAATGAATTTGGTAATCTGTCAACAGGCTTGAAAACTTTCTGCGTTTCATGGGACTCTTGTTTCCCTTAATTCAATCTGTTCTGATTTATTTCCGTTCCTTTGTATTGGTACAATGAACTTGGTTATCTGTCGACGCTCTTGAAAGCTGTCTGCCTTTCATGGGACTTTGTTTCCTTTGGCTCTGTAAATCTGTTACAAGAGGATTCTTCGAAACTCATTTTGTTGGCGGCAATCAATTTGATGTCTGTATTATAGTAGGCTTGCACGTAACTGTTCAAAGTATGTTGGAACGAAGAGGCTTATAGATTGAAGAATGCAGCTGTTAGCAATTCTTTACAGTGCAGATGGAGGAGAGATGATCGATCAAAAGATACTATATGAAATAGTTCACCGTCCCCAAAAGGGAGATTTCATTGCCAAAAATTTTTAATTACGAATTGTTCATAATAGATTTCTCTAGTCTAGAGCTTCGATTTCATTTTGCAAATTCTCCATCTTCTCACTGCTGCCAGGGCCGACACCCTTCATCTGCTGAGATGCCTTGCATTCACTGTCCAAAGGGATTTTACCTTTATCTAAGATTTCATTCTAGAAACCGCCTATTTTAAATGAAAGCGTTTTAAGCTACTGGCACCAGAATTTCTTCTCGCAAAAAAGAGTCGAAGTCCAGACCAGAAAGGGACGAACTCTGGGGAGCCTGAATCCGATCCACACTGGTTCACTGGCATCTCTCAATTGATGTGGACGATTCCAAATTTGCCCGTGGAAAGACGCAACTATTCATCCGTATAAGTTTATTTATCTGTTCGACCTGACCCAACTGGTTTATGGACCTAACCAGTGGGCCATGGTCCGGGCTGAAATTGGGCCTATGAAATTGAAGGGCTACACAGTCGACCGGTTCTGTCCGCCAACAAATGGGTACAAAGGGTTGGTGGAGTCTTGGTTCTTCTTTAGTCTGTAGAATGAAATACTTTTCTTACTCACCCAATATCCGAATAATAATCTCAAATGATGAAACAGAGCTTGACAATCTGTGGATTGATCCGTGATCTACTTTTTTTGATAAAAAGGGAAAGAAGTGGAGGATGTCGAAAGCAAAACCTGTCCACACCGATGCCTTTGAAAAATGAACATGGGCGGCTTCATTCCGGAGAACGGGGAAACTGGAAAGCCCCCTCCACTTGTTCACTTTCTTAGGGTACCGAAGATGTGTGTGCATGTGTACAAATTAAGGCCGGGCATCGGGCCGGGTCGGCCCGATAATAATGCCAAAACTTTAGCTCGGTAACTATATTGGGCCGGCCCAAAGCCTGTCCCGTTAATAATCGGGCCGGGCCAACGGGCCGGGCAGGGCTGATAGTATATCGACAGTGTCGCCGCAGAGAGGACGGCAGGAAGGAAACCGAGCATTTGGGAACTGATGGAGGCAGCCATTAAAGACAGAGATTCAAGAATATTGCTCAGAGGATGGAGAAATCTAAGGTGGTAAAAAGAACAATCTTAAGAGGAGAGCCAGAATCGTAGTCTCGCAGCCACAAAGGAAAAGAGGAGGACGAGGAAGAATGAAATGAATTTACAAACCCTAACCAAAGGCACTGAACGACTTTTTTTGAGAAAAAAAAAAAAATTTTTTTAGTTACCGACGGGTTTTTCAGGCCCAAACGGTTACAGTCCCAAGCCCGGGCCCGACCCATTAAGGTACCGGGCCTGGCCGGGCCCGATAACCATTTTTCCAAGGCCTAGGCCCGGGCCGAGTACCCGGCGGCGGCCCGGCCCGGTGCCCAGGCTTAGTACAAATACCCCGTTTCAACAAAGATATGTAGAGGCATCTCAACTTGGTGCAATCAAAGATAAAGAAGGATTATCTACTGTGTAACATAGGCCAGAAAAAAAAAAAAAAAAAAATCTCAACACATGCAACCAAAGATAAAAGAAGGAATGTCTAGAGGTATCTCAACTTATATAATAAAAGATAAAAGAAGGAAGGAATATCTAGAAGCATCTGTCTAACATATGGCCAATAATTTTTTTTTTAATTGTTGGCCATATGTTAGACAGATGCTTCTAGATATTCCTTCCTTCTTTTATCTTTTATTATATAAGTTGAGATACCTCTAGACATTCCTTCTTTTATCTTTGGTTGCATGTGTTGAGATTTTTATTTTTTTTACAGAAAAAAATCCACTAAGGTTGATCTCATCGGGGTAGTGGAGAGGATGCCAATACAAGCAAACAAACCAGGCCGTGTTTGAAAAGATGGTATTTCACTGTAGAGGTTGGACCTTAATTCAAACTTCACGAAAAGTTTCAACAGTAAACAAGCATAGAACAATTGCGCTAGAAGATTTTCTACTGTTCAGGTACTTTAGTACTGGCATTGAAGTTTCACCTAAGTTGGTGAAACCATAATGTCAGGCAAAAAATTTTTTTTTGCATATTCTATTTCACCTGCTAGAGCACCTGCATGCAATCAAAATAGTAGTTAGAAACATATGGAATATGAGTTTCATGTACAAACAAACATGAAACTAAAATGTCTGAAACAAAAGTTTAAGGTCATCAAACAGTGTGTGCTATATTGTTGAAGGGTATTTAATACCATTTATGCAAATGTCAGTTAATGGGTACATGACATGAGCTCAAATGTGAAGCAGCTAACTTGTAACAACAATAATATTGAGTTGTTCCTTCCTAATTAACATTATCATGAACACAACAATATTCAAATCCAAGTGCAAATGGAACCCCTTACATGGCAAAACATCACAGCATCTTGTTCTTATACCATGAGCATGATGCATAGGAGAGAAAGTTACATGTGGCGGGTACACGTGTGCATAAAAGAGAGAAGGACATTTTTGGTAATTTATTAAAAAAAATGTTTTCTATCATATTTTTACTTTTTTGTATTTTCAATTTTGTCTTTACAAAAAGTTTGTGCTTTCAGAGTGAACTAAGCACCTGAACCACTTTTTCCCCCCTTCAAAAGCACCTGAAAACTGTGACGGCCACACGTACGCTCCCTCCAAACGTGAACCCTCCTCTCATTTTAGCTATGTTTACGGCCAATTAAATTTTCACAAAAGTAAATGTTAGGGACTTAGACTAGGCCCTCGTTTAAATATGTTTTAACAAAAGTGCCTATTGTATGAGGAAATGTAGAAATATGAAGAACGGCCCTCGTTTAACTATTCTTTAACAAAGTGTTGCCTGTATGAGGAAATCAAGAAATATGAAGCTGGCTTTTGAGTTTACATGAAAAAACAGGTGGTTACTTGAATGGATATTTTGAATAAAACATAAAAAAACAGCAACCGGCAACTGCCCACCCACTTTAATTAGAATGAAAAAATATATATTTTAATGTAATTTAATACATAAATATACTTAGTTATAACATACAATTATATATATACATACATACAATTATGTATAATTGTATACTGAAAAGTTGGGATATATATACATACATACATACAATTATGTATAATTTGTTATAATTAAGTATATTTATGAAAAACTGGATTTCCCTGCAGTATTGGCATGGGACAGTAGTGGCTCAGAAGTGAGAAGTGAGAAGTCAACCAGGTCAATTTTCTTCTTCTCTAAATCGCCTGCAGAAGATGTACCAGCAAGATCAGTTCTCTCAATGGCTACCGAATTGGTTTCTACTTCTACCACTTCTGCAGATCGCCTATTCTCCCATGTAGTTTGTAGCTTGTCCAATTCTGGGTGAGCGGGAGGTAATCCCACCGCCCGGAAAAGGCCTAAAGGCCCCCCCATTCCCCCTGCCTCCGGGGTTCTGAGCTGCGTTGGTGTCAGCGATAGCAACGGTGCACCCTTCAGCTTGGATGCCGCGCCCTACCGCCTTAAGACACAGGAACGTAGTGCCCACGGGAATGGAACTAGAGACCTGCCTTAATACAGGCCCCTAGCTTGTCCAATTAATCTCTGAAAGAACCTTCGGAAGTTTCCATTTCCTGAAAATTAGTCACCAGGAATTACAAAGCACAAATTGAACACTGTTGAACGAGAAGATATGGCCTTAGGAGGAGGCTTGGAAGAGCACGCTTCACTGATGTCTTTACAGATATAATTTATCAATTGATCCAACTGAGATGAAACAATGACAGGACTTGTTCTTTCAGAAGGTTTGATGAATCTCAACAGAATATGTTTTAAGAAAACCTATAAGAAAATTTAGCAACTATGTCGCTTTTACAGTCTGAATTACTTTGGTTTTCCGCTCAGAATGCAGGTTACACTAAATTCTCTTCGTTAAGGCATTTAAGCTTTGTGACAACCGTCGAACCAGTCCATGCTGAGCCTGTGTAGCCACTTTCAATTCGATGAATTACCTTTTGGTTCGAATCAGAAAACAAATTTTCAGTGAAAGGATTAAAGACTCTCCTGTTAAAAGTTCTAGTGAGCAGAAACTCAGTTCGGGACTGTTCTTCCATTCTTCGGAATCTTGGATATATAAGCTTTTGTTTTTTACCAACTGCTACATTTTCATATTTCCATGTTGATCATTCACCAATTAACGGGAAAACTAAGAATCAAATAGAAGACAACCATGTACACGAAGTAGAGTATAGACTATCCTGCTCTACCATTCAATCATTCCCAAGAGGCATTGCTGTGAGAAGATTTTATATCTGCCAACGTGTAGTTTAACAGCCAAAAAAAGAAAAGAATTTGACATAATAACCTATATAATTAAATTGTCTCCTCTTCCCTTCTCTCACATCCGGCCCTAGTCTCTGAAACGAGAAAAACAATTCAATGGATTCAAGAAACTCATCCCCGCCTTGACAATGCAATGAATGTTACGAAAAAAACTAAACAAGAAAACGAGAAGGAAAAGGGCCAAAACCTCACCTTCGCCAGCATCAGAGCTTCAAAAACCTCTTGTTCAAGCGCAGCAGCCCTGGATAACGAAAATCATTAATCAAAATATCTTCCACCAACAGGACGAAAACACCAGGCCTTTTTAAACTACACCCCCATTTATCAATATCTTCAATACCAACAACACGGAACATCACATTTCTTATATAAACAGTTATATCTATTCATCAAAATTTCGATGACCAAGAACGTGGAAGACCAAGGAAACTGAAACAGAGACAGAGAGTTCTCCTGCGTACTTCAGTATCAGCTTGATCTGGGGAGGTGGGAATTGCGCGAGGTCCATCCCCCACTTGACTGCACGCTTCGCCTCCCTCTTCTTCTCATTTCTGCTTTTATTCAACGGCGTTTCCGCGTCCGCCGGCTCATGCTCTGGGAACCTAAGGCCAAGACGTGCCGTCGAGTCGGAATTGACAAACCGAGCAGAGGATGGTAGTCGGAGAAAAGGGGACGAAGAAGAAGATCGAATGATGGTCCTCGCCCAAGCCCTTAATAGAACCCCAACGTCGCCTGATCCGCATGCGCCACCGGCCACACCGAAACTCGAAATGGGTCTGCCTCTTTCCGCCTCCCCACCTTCCTCCCGAGGCTATTTCACCGGAAAATTGGTTCTCCGGCACATTGGCAGCGATGAAATCGATGGTGTTGGCAATTGAGGATGTGGAAACAGAGTGGTAGGGAGAAAGAGACTAACAAAGGAAAGAGAGGCTGCCGCTGCTACTTCCAATGTTGCCGCTGCTACTGCCACTGTTGCCGTTCCTCATCGCCATTGCCAATCGATCTGTCTCCCCTTCGAGCACAACTTATAGATAAACAGCCGTGATTGTAGAGACGCCATATAGCGAAGTGAATTGTCAAGAATCTGGGTTATTATTAAGTAGCAAAACAGCCGACATAGATAAACATTGCATGGGTGAATCAACCGCATCAATCCGTGGTTCTGCTGGAATGGATGTCCAAAAGAACAGCAGCAGTCGGTCAGGGGAAACTGTGATGTAGAGTCATAAGAGTGAGAGGTTAGGACCGGCACGTTTAGATGCAAATCGTGTGTATTTTGGAACCCGCGGTAAGATCATGGAAGAGTCGATGCAGGACGCTTTAAGTGGGGCAAAAAGGCAGTGAAAACCATAAAGTGCCAGTCGATCTTTCTCAAGGGTCGAAATTGGTCTTCGCAAATTTAGTTTCATATGGAGAAATGAATCGGTCAATATATATGTCTGAATTAGCCCACAAATTCAAGTTGGTTTCGTGGCTGGAAAGTGCCCTTATTCATATTTCTGAATTTCTGGCTAGTCATGCTCAGAGAGTCAAGCCTTATCTGAGTGCAAAAGCCGAGAGTCTTGCTGCTGACTTTGTTGAAATGGCGGATGAAGATGAAGAAATAGCGACTACTGGTGTTGACAAGTTGCTTCCAGTCACAGTTGATTCTGTATACTTCTCTGGAGGAACACTGATGTTGTTAGGATATGGCGACCCGCAACCAAGGTAGTAAGTAGATCTCCTGTTTGGTTTTTAATCTCCAGAATGGAAGCGTTGGACTAATTATGTAGTTTGTTAACTTCATACATTTCTACGACCTTGTTTTGTTAAAACACATTATGATCCTGGCCACAAAAGCTGGGAAACTTGTTTATTATCAAATGTTTATACGTTTTATGTGGTGCATAATGTTGGGATTTACTCATTTGGATAGTCCTGCATCGATATGGGTCCATATTCATTTCGGACCCTTAAGTATAAATACTCATGTCTTGTGATGGTGTGAGATACATTCAACTTTTTTATCGTCTGGGTAATCGGCCCCCTTAGCCATACGTGAATTGTCTGTCCTCATCACTAGGCTGCTATAGCTGAGGAGAGAAACTCACTGCCGCTGCCGCTACCTTCGCTGGGGAACGATTCTATGGGGACTGTAGCCATTCTTCCAACAGCCGCCGACATTCAGTCAGCGGTCGCCTCTATAGGTTCTACTTCTGCCCTATGAAACACACGTTTCTATGAATGTAATTTCAATTTCTGCATTTTAGTTTGTGTGCTATCTTGATTCCTCGCAAAGCTCCAACACATAAGGCTTATCTGTACTATTGATAGGGAGATGGAAAATGTCAATGTGCATGTCCAATTACAAAATCATTATGGACGCGTGCATGTGCTGGGTATTGTAAGAGTGGGAACTGGCATACCATCCAAAGGGGGAGGCTGGCTTTCTGCTTATGTCTTTGTTGACATTATTGAACAGAATGGCATGCCAACTTAAAGGTTTCAGACTTCTTCGCACCGGTAGTACTTCCATTTTTTTTATAGCCATAGTGCTTATTTTCTCTTTACGCCACATACATTATTGTGTTTGATCTGTCTGTCATTTTTCTCCTTTTCTCTTCAGCTGTTTGAGATGATTCTGGACATCCCAATCATATTTTCAAAAGGCAGAGCTAGTGGTGAGGTGCTTGTCTTCATTGCTGTCTAATTGCTTCTGTTGATCATGCTGTTTCATAGACAGTTTAAACATTGTGGTGCTTCTGACTGTTTCTGTTAGAAGGATTGGGAGTAATTTTCTTTTTATCTCTTGATGCACAAGATCTCATCTTCTGAATTTGGTTTGGAAGGTGATCTTTCTCTGGGATGTTTAGATAAAACAAAAAATCATTATTATTCTGAAAATTTTAGTACTTGGATGGACAAAATTAAAGACAAAGAGTGATTATTCAAGGTTAGCATCTTATTTGTTTCTAGATCTGTTAGTCTGTGCTGAGTGCAGGAGTTACTGCATGGGTGGGTTCTAAACAACTTTGGACTCTGAGTTTTTTTTTTTCTGTGATTTATTGAAGCGGGTACCCTATTGGGAAAAATCGGTCAGGTATTATTAGTTGGGAAGTTCGTTTTTCTCGGGAAAATCTCAGAAATTCAAGAGGCAAAAATAGTAGAAAAATGTGAAATTATCTTAGTTCTATACTAATTTTCTTACAAAAATTTTGATCAAAATTCATAATATTTAGTAACATGTTTAAACTTTAAAAGCATATTAGAAAGCTAATTGTATATACATTTTTTAAGGGGCAGGGGCGAGGGTGGTGGACATGACAAAAACATGTTTTTTTTGAGCAATTTTTTTTAGAATTGTTTTTTTTTTTTTTGCTTTTTCGGTTTTCCTTTATTTTTACATTTCCTGTGCCAAGAGGTGAAGCCCTTCTGCTCCACAAGAATCTTCATTTTTCCCTCATGGTGAGGCTTTGTCCTATGAAACACACGTTTCTATGAATGTTTTGTTCGATTTCTGTATTTTCTTTTGGTCGTTATCTTGATTCCTCGCAAAGCTCCAACACAATGATGTTTGAACCCATGACCAGTGGTGTATGCTATTGACAAAAACCCTCCCTGTTCTGCTGTCCCTTTGGGTTCTTTCCTTGGATTTCTTTCTAATATACTTTCTGTTACTCTTCAAGTGACCCTAATCTCATATTAAAAGAGACCAGGGTTGGCAATATAACAATTACAGACTCAGTCCACTAAATATAAGAAAATATTTAAAGACCTACTCTCCAACTTTCTAATATAGCAGAAGCACTCTTTAACACTTTTCATCAGTTCTAGTTACTTGATTCCAGATACAGGTGAAAGTGAAACTGAAATGAGTTAGAAATAGACACACGCCTATGTGGTAGGCTAATGGCTAAATAGTTAGAAGTTTTCATCTTTTACTGCTGTTTTTGGAATTGCTGCTTAAAACTGTTTTTACTTTGATATAACTGTTACTAAGGTTCACATTCATGTGATCCTGTGTCCAAGAAGCACCAAGAGGACAGGTATTGGGTGCTTAAGAAGATGGTTGAACATTGAAGAGTAATGTTGGGAAAACACTGTAGTTCATGCTTTTGGTCTTAAAAACTAACAAGAGTTGACTGGCTTGGCTTGACGACGAGTACTGGATTCTTATATAAAGAAATCATGAGACGTAATTTGTTTGGAAATATAAGCAAAGGGTAAGCTCAAAAATTGTGAATCTCTTTTTTTTTTATTTGTAAATCAGATTCGATGTTCACTTCGAGAAAACACTATGTCTGATCTCCTTAAGCAGACAACATCACATGAACTTTGGTAATTGTCCTCACATATTCAAGCAGGAAGATCAAATTCAAGACATACCATTGATGTGAAATCCAGGCTGATGAGGCTCATTCAAGAAATATTCTACTTGCATTCAAGGTTTCTTAATAATTCAACGTCTCTTAACAAATTTTCGTCCAAATTATTTTCGGCAGACTGCATTGTTGATTTCAAGGCAATCACAGGAAAATTCAATGGAATTGGACTTCAATCTCAGCTTATTCTTTGGGCGTTCAGATCCCAGAGGGCACCTAACCTAGTGACCCACCAATTTTGACCCAGCAAGCCTACTTGCTGCCTTCTGGACTCATGCACCATTGCTCGTTGATTTCTAAGTTAGACTGTCCACATTATTCATTGCCTTCAACTCCCCAACAACAAAAGAAACCCAAACTGGCAGGAAAATCCACTGGTTTCTGACCAGGAAAAGAAATAACATGAGAAAGAGAGCTAAATTTCTCAGTTGACAGGTGAGGGGTTGCACCCTTTTTCTTCTCCGTGAAACTTCGTTGACATCTTGCATGGTTGGCTCATGCGAAAGTCTTTTTCCTTGGATGAAAAAGTTCATTTGTATTCCCAATGCACAAGATATATGAATATTTTTTTTCTTTTCTTTTGTTCGAAGCCCTGACCTCTGCGAAGGTTCCTGTTGGTGTTTCCTATCCAACATTTTTACTAACATAATTGAGAATCAGTTGAAATTTAATCCACGCTTTAACACATACATTTGAATTGATGCAATCACCAAACTCATACCAATTTCAATTTCAAATTTAAATTATTAAGGTGTCAACTCTTTGTACTGCAAAATATATGTCACCGACATGCAAGTTGAAGCATGATGAAAGCGGTACCTAGACACCAACACCAAAGCTGACCTCGTATTATAGGAGGACATTATAGGAGGACAAGAGGTTGGCTGGGAGCTTCGTTTCCCCTCACCCTCATGTGCTCATTAATGGTGATCCATTTCACTTTCTAGAACAAGGCCGATATAAATTTTAAATGGGTAAAAACTTCAAACACTTTGAATCAGGTTGAATGGTTCAAATTAACGGATCATCCATGAGGCGTCCCTCCACGTAAGATCGGAGCTGAAATCATCAAAACTTTATAAACGCACAATCTTGGATTGTCATGATCAAGAATACATGGTTACAAGTATTCAAGACAATATCCATACTTATTTTTCTGAAATGTTGCACAAATATGAAGTCGAGTATACGATGATAAGGGGGAAATACATAAATTCGAGTATATATGAACTAAAGAGCATGCATGGTGACAGGGGAGGAAGGAATTAATAGATCTCCATTTAATTCCTACTTAGCCGCTTGTTTAGAGTATAAAACCTCACGAACAGTTCTTCTAACTGTTGTTTGGCAGTTAAAGTTCAAACATTATGTAAAGGATCTACTCCAAAGATTATGATAGGTTCATGAAATACTAAAAGTATGTGCTAATGATTCTTCACGCTTTCCATTTGCCCAGCTAATCCTAAAGTACTTGAAATCTTTTTATCTTTTGTTTTAATATTCACCTAAAAAAACCACTTTCGGCATCAAGCCTTAAACACCGTACCCTCATACTTTTAAGGTTTTTGATACCTAAATAGACTTATGGTACATCATTCAACTTGGGTGCCGCCCTTGCCACTGTTTGTGACTCAGAAAAGTAACCTACTAAAGAATGACGACAGCCTGAGTAAAAACATCCTTCAACTTGAGTGTCGCTTTTGCCACTTCTGATAACCCAAAAGCAAGGGCAAAGGGGGGAGGGCCTGGGGCATGCCCCACCCTAGCCAGGCCCTCCCCCCAGCGAATTAAAAAATATATATAATAAAAAAATTGAAAATTTTAAATTGCGCCATGTATTTGTTTGGATTTGAATCTAGTTTGGTTCCACCCGGATCCAGAGGTTGAACTGTTTGACCCGCCTCTAAAAAAAAATTGTGACTCTGCTCCTACCCAAATTGTGACTCCGCCCCTACCCAAAATAATAACACTATGACAACAAACGCATGGTTCAAACTGAGACCCCTTAAGTATAAATTATTTTACAGTATGACTGTGCTATGCCCTTAAAGAATCTCCTAGTGATTTATACAGAACAAGAACAACAAGATTACATGAAATATCCAAAAAAAAAAGTGACAAAAGGATCTAATAAAGATATAAGTTCTTTTTACTAAATGGATAATTGTGAAAATTTGCCTCCATTACTGCAATATATATATATATATATATATATATAACGGCCATGACCTTTTGGAACTGCTCCATGCTGGTCCGTCCAGACTCAAATAATGGTGGATGGTGGACGGCCTATCAAAGCAACAGGCACTCAACCGAAATCCTATTCCCTCTCCCTGTCTTCTAGATAGATAGCGGTGGATCTAGGCGGATTCCAGACGCTTCTTTTTTTATATTTTTGATTGCTCCTGTAGTTGATCTGCGCTTGGGGCAATGACAGCTAGTGAGATGAATGTTCTTTAGTTGATTCGGACATGTAAACATTATTTTTGTTAATCCAAATAGAAAAAGCGCGGTCAAACTTAAAACTGTTCATATTCTTGATTGATGTGCTTTTTAAGCATGAAAACATATGGTTTGTAACATAATCAAAATTTGAGATTCTGAACTGAAGGTCCTTTATAAAGTTTATCGAACCAAAGATAGGTTCAGATCCAGAGACTTAACAGTTTTTGTAAATTAGTGAAAATTAGTGCCAGCTATTGTTAACAGTAATTGATGTTGAATATATATGTACAGTTTTTTACGACATAAATGGAATCATTTTTCGCACTGCTACGATCTTTGGAACTATCAACTTTTCTTGGTGATTTCAAAGCTGATCGCCTTACTAATGTGCATTACACCTTCGAGATGAGTTTTTTGAAACTGGGTTGTCTACAAAATCTATGAGGCATAAAATGCCCACATATGCGTGCATTCAATAAGCAGCAGAATCTATCTTCTTAAACATCAATTAGAAAAGATGAATCAAATCTTAGTATCTCGTCTTCTGGTACGTATATATATATATATATATATATATATATATATATATATATATATATATATATATATATATATATATATATATAGAGAGAGAGAGAGAGAGAGAGAGAGAGAGAGAGAGAGAGAGAGAGATTCCAACTAAGATCTTGCCAGAATATACCATTTCCCAATTTTGCTTTTCCATTGATTCCCTGGCCACCTCCTTCACCTTCACTTTTTTCAACACTTTTCATCTGATCCCTTGCCCACAGCCTGCAGCTCTTTTCTCCTAACTTTTTTCCTTTTACATTTTCGAAAAAACTTACGAAAACCAAGAAGGAGAAGAAAAGATAAACCAACGCCAAACCTCTTCGAAGTCCCCTCGACCAAAAGGAAACAATTTCACAGGGAAAAGAAAGAAAGAAAAGGACAATCGATCATCTCCCAACGAATTCTAATTACAAATCGACAACCATCTACGTAGACATGACGTACTGATGGTTCCAGAAATCCTCAAGCTCACCCCTCCCTTCGTCGCAGCACCGCCACGAGCCACCGCCCACCATCCCCAACAGGCGGCGCTCCTCCTTCTGACCGCCCCTCACCACTTCTACGTTCCCAGCTGCGCCGCCCTCTCCTCCCTTCTCCTCCTTCTCTCCTTCCTCCAACTGCTCAACATTTTCCTCTTGTTTTTTAAATTCTTCCTTCTCTTTTCGGGGCAGGGGCTTTCCCACCAGATGCAGCATCAGCCGCCCGTCCCGGCGTTCGGCCACGAAAATCTCCCGGCGCGGCCCTGCCCTCATCTCCGTCAACAGCATCCGCCCATCCCGCCGCTCCTGCCGGAGGAAGAACCTGGGCCGCCCTTCCCCGTTCAGCCACGGCAGTGGCGGCGGCAGCTCCGCCCGGCACCTCATCCTCGACATCATCTTCCGCCTCGTCCTCTTCTCCAGATACGCCTGCCCACTCACGTCCACCACCTCGCTGCTCCCGTCCCCGGATGCCACCTCCGACTCGTCGGAGCTCTCGAAGCCCAACCCCTCGGTGCAGTTGTGCCTCCCCGATCCCTCCTCGTCGTGGCAGACCCTCGCGGCGAGCGCCAGCCGGGAGGGGGCTGAGCTCATCGGGGAGGGGGCTGAGCTCATCCGGGAGGGCAGAGCCGGCGGCTTGAGGGCGCAGGATTCAAGCACGTTTCGCGGCTTGTGCACCTCCTGGGCGACGACGGTCAGGCCCGAAGACGCCGGGAACCCGTCTTTGGTTCGGTGGTGTACTTGGCAAGGAAGAGGCATGGGGCCACAGTCGCCACCACCGCCACCTCCTCCGCCTTCACGGCCGTCATCGTCTCCACCAAGACCAGCGCGCTTGACCTCTTCAGATCGCCCCAGAAACGCATGCAGATTTCTGCAGATTTCCATCATCATCGTCTTCGTTCTTTAAAAGGACGGAGAGAAAGAGAGAAAGAGAGAGAGAAGACAGCTAAGGAACGAGCAAGAGTGCGTTGGGAGATGACAAATATATGGGGAAAGAGGAAAAACTTGTTCATTAGAGCGCGTTACGGGACTACCTGGCAGGTTTTTCACAATTTTAACAAAACCACCCTCTATTTTCTTCCATTCAATTTCCTCCCTTTAACATTTCATATTTTTCTTCATACCTCAATTTTTATTAACGCATTCGACAAAAAACCAAGTTTGGGCTGGTCCGAAGCCTTGACCCAAGCTCGGCCAACATAGTCATCACGTCTCCTCTGGTTGTCAATGTTTATTTATATTTGAAATTTTTAATATTTTATATTTTAATATCTTAAAAAAGCGACCTACCTTAAATTTTTAAATAAGTAATCAACAATACATGAAAACTAAAAGTTTTTAAGAGAATGAATAATATTACTTATTAAGTACTTAATTACAAGCATGTGGCTCGTTGCCCACCCTTAACTGCAACTTTGAACGCCGGCACTAAATAGAAAAGGAAAAAACTGTGTTGCTGGAGATTAAAACATGTAAGACTGAAGGATTTTGAGGAAAGAGAATTTATTCGGCGGTTGTGTAGCTGCGGTCAGACCGTGAATAATCCACCTGCAACAATAATATCATGCCGCCATGTTGCCAGAGGTCTGCCAGGTGGCCGGCGCCCTCACCGTTGATCGAAACATGGTTCAGCGCGCGATGGTGGGCTTATCGTTAGAGTCATCTCCGCTTTTACATGGTTTAATGAAAGTTTAATTTGAATAAAAATCCTTTTTATGATATAAACAGGTCGGACACGTGATTTGGGTTGAGAAAGGACATGCCGGATCCAGATCCGGATGAAATAAGATGGTTTTCCTGGTGTAATTATTGGATCCAGATCCGGGGAACCCATGACCCGGTCCGACCGAGTATGGCGATGTCGTTAATCTCAGCGGAAAGTCCGGACACGTAAGGGTCCTGCGTCCGGCCACGCTTCAGCTTCACCTCTATGTATATGGAAACCAGCGCACTTCTCTTTTCTCTTTCTATCTCTTACTCATACTTATTTATTTATTTGCCCGTGTCTTATAAGCTATGCTTTTATATGCATGACAAAATTAAGCATTCGCCGTTTCCCGGCCGCGTTTTCCCTTCCCGTGACAGACCAACTGTTTGCTTCAGGAATCCGCAAGGTCGGCCACGATGAATCGGATCCGGAAATTTCTTCGACCGCCTGAAATCAGAGATGTAAAAACTGATTCGGACCCTTTAAATAAATAAAAAAAAAAGTAAGAACTAATGTCGGCGCTCTTGAATCGATTCGTCGAATCGAATCGATTTGTCATGCCCTCCATCCGAATCGATCGGTTGAAGCCAATTTTGATACCATTGTTCTTATATATATGCGCATGATATGTTGTAAATATAGTTTGGACATGTAATCGTGTTTATGGTTACTAATCTACTAGAAGGTATTCTTTTATTTAAACTTATCGTGTTAAAAATGATGAATTTGTATGGTTTAGTAAAGCACGTTTGCACTTATGAAATGATTATATATATATATATATATATATATATTAAATGGTGACTTAACTTTTCAGAATCACCCAGTCATTTAATCTGCATCGTGTAATTCAACACTGTCCAATCATGATGATCAAACACACGTACACATGAGCTTAAATCCTCTGCCTATCTTCAGATCTGTCCAATCATGTTGATCAGGCATGATCAAACACACACACACATGAGCTTAAATCCCGTGTCTATCTTTAGATCTATCCAATAATGTTGATGAGGCATGATCAAAACACACACAAACACACACATACGAGCTTAAATTGTCCACTTATCTTCAGATCTGTCCAATCGTGTTGATCGGGCATGATCCAACACACTGTCTGATGCATTGCATCAAGCACTGGCAGAAAGATTTTTCTGATCAAACTCGTATCCAAACACTGACATGCAGCTATAAAAGATGAACAGTACTGAAATATGAGCAGAATAAACGGTGGCATGCATCCACTAGAATCAACATGATTCACAACCAAACACGCATAAAACAACTTTAGGAAAAGTTATCCTCATTTTTCGGTGATGGATGTTGTCAGCACCTTTTTTTTAAGCTTGACAGCTTTGATAACTCTCCCATGTCACATATCCAATGTGAATGACGTGAAATCCACGAATTTGAATGAGTCCCGAATTAAACGATCCAAAAATCTTGTCACTGCCAACTTTTTGGCTTTTCCTCCTAATTCTTAGGTGTCTCATCTCACTCCAATTTTTCCCTCTCATCATCAATAAAAAATTCTAAAAACTTTGAGTTGCTCAATAAAATCTGAAGAGATGATGATTTCGATCACTAGCGACGAGAAAAAAACAAAAATCTTTCGCGAGCATGAGATATCTTGCTTGAAAACAAGAAAGATGGTTACATCCTTTAATGGTGATAATAGCATTTGCCTAATCATATAAAGAGAAGGATCATTGATACGAAACTCTTCAAATCTTTGAACTTATTAGAAAATCTCCACAATCATATTGCTGTTAACTGTGTTATTTCCAGGGCTGTTGGAATTCTAAAAGAGTGTTTGATGAGAAAACATAGTGTCTTTCATCATGGTTTGGTTTTTTTGAGAAACAAGCAAAAACACTTTGTGAGTGTCATATGAATTTGCCCAAAAAATAGAGGCAAACTCATCGAACAGTAGACAAGTACTGGCTTATAACGAAATTGTCCCCAAAATTTGAGTGAATGCATGAAATGCTTACAAAGTGTTCGTGCTGCGTAACTAAGTTAGGAAGATATGTACCTCCTTTTATACTTGGAGTGATGAATGAAACAGCTGAATGCTCTTATGAGTTTTCAATATTCGCCAGAAATAGGAAGGAGCGAACTTCCTAGAAGTGATGAGAGGCAACCGAACAATCTTAGTTTCTAATCCAATTTTGCCTTTTCGTCTATCATATGGTTTCTTTTCCTTCATAGAAACCAGAGAGATTCACAAACAAGGGAGCTTAGTGATGGGTAAGGATGTAAATAGATCAAACATGTTTGGCCTGCTCCTCAAAAAAATCCTGGTTAACTCCTCCTGCCCGGCACCGAGGAAGACAACCATGTACAGAGATTAGGCGAATTTGTGAAAAGGTACCACGAGCAGAACCACGCTCAGTTGTTGTTTTAAAAAGGAGAGAGGTCGTGAGTTACATGCAATTCACAAACGTTAAGCGCACACTTGCAATTTAAAGTTGATAGCAACACGAGCCGAAAGACGTACAGGTCCTTCAAGAGACGCAAAGCTATTCTCTCCCTAAGAGGTTCCATGGTACACTTTTCAATTCAAGGGCCACAGTTTGTAGTTTAGATGAGTAGCTCATTATGTCAGCACAACACCGAAACTGACCAACTATGTTATGCCTTTTGGAGCCACCGACAAGACATTGACTGCAGGATTCTATTATTTTGGACGAGCAACTAAGTCTCTGGGCTCCAAGCATCGTTTATTGACATAGCAAACCGCTAAAAATATAAGCAAAGCTTTGAACATAATGAATGTTGTGAAAAATGTCGATCTTTTTTAGGTCATTCTATTCAAAAGTCCAAATCTTTATTCTTATGTTTGAAACGGCCCTCAATTTTTGAATAAATGTTTAGCATCCCCATCAGAGTCTAAAACCTCTCTCTCTCTCTCTCTCTCTCTCTATATATATATATATATATATATATATATATATATATATATATATATATATTACAACTTATTTTAATGAGCAAGTCAAGTGGAGTCCGAGCTTACAACTTCGAGCTCGCATCAGCCATCTCCTCATACAGCATTGGGGGACATGTAAAGTCAGATGTATCTAATTACTGATGTAATTTCGAATGTGGAGTCAGACCTCTTAGTGGAGTTCAAATTCATATGAATGTATGATCATTCGCTAGTTGGGTTTCGATTCAATTTTAAAAAGTAGTCTTGAGTTCAAGTTTGAATCCAAATCCAATTACAGAGAATTTTATTAAGTTAAATTTAAGAAGAACAAGATCCAACTCGTTTGAAAGCACTTACATCCATCAACGACTGGTTATCATTTTCGAACTACAAACATATTCCACTACCATCAAACATGTGCGCCTTCAACACCTTTAATTACAACGATGAATGCATGCCCAATACAGATAGGTAGGGGAGTGCATCGGGCCGGGCCGGCCCTGTCTGATCCGATAAGACCCGGCCCGTTGGGCCCAAAGCCCAGGCCCCGCCCGATATCTCGGGTCCTGACACGGGCCCGAGCCGGACCGGACCGTTTGACAGGCCGGATCGGGCCCCAGCCTACAGATAGGTCGCACCCTTAATATCACTGTCATAAAGATCAGTGTTTGTTAGTCCCTAGGTATTGTATCTAAGATGTCTATAAATCAGATTTAGATCCCCATCCCACCAAACCAAATTAAAAAAAAAAAAAGATAAAAAAAATTTATATTTGATTAAATTAGATTGAATTCAGATATAAGAGATGACATCCAATTGAATTCAGTTTCCATTTTGGATGTAACTAAATATTGACCAGAATCAGATTGGGAACGGATATAGTTTCAAACAAATATCCTATCTGCTTCTATAATGTGGTTTGGATTATATTTAAAAGTTGGATTCAGACTTGGATATTAATTTGAAAGTCAGATTTGGATTTCAGATTCAGATAACGATAAAAAAATTGTCTGAATTTGAATCCGAATATATATATATATATATATTTGAAATAGTGGGTATGTTGACAGTAATCAAATATCTATATTTAAAATTTAAAATATCTATATTTGAAATTTAAAATATCAAAATCTTATTTATGACAATGAAATGCACCCTAGATGCTAGTATGCATTAGCATTCCATGTGCCCCAAAAATTAGGGTACACTCACTCAATACCATTGTTTTGCAAATCAGACCCAATTTCTCTAAGATTTTTTTCTGATTTGTGGGACATATTCATTGAATATTAACACAAAATATTAACACAGGATTGTTGTCCCCAAACACATCTAAAAGTTGTTCTTGATGGATCCCAGACTTAAAGCATAGGAGGGGAATGATGCCTACAAAAATTATATGAAATTATCAGTTTACATTGTTTCCAAAATAAACATATATTTTGAAAGAAATGTTGACATTATCAAGAAGTATGATCATTAGCTTGGCATTTAAAAAAAAAAAAGGAGAAATATCTAGAACTTCTTATAAAAAGAGAATGTATAAATATTAATTCTTACAGTCCTTAAGATTGATGTTGGTCTTCTATGTGAAAAAACGAGGTTAGATTTTTGTTTGCTCTTTTAAATATGGTATTAGAGCAGGAAGATCCCCATATGGTGCAAGAGAAAATAAGGGCATTATGCAAGTTTTTAAAGTTATTAAATAAATATTTCACACTAAAATGACCGTCATCATTGATAAAAAAAAAAATTGTGTGACCTATAAGGGAATTGTATTGTGGAGGAGAAGATGGGCACAAATAATAATAGCATTATTATCAACAAGGAGTGTCATTGATTCCTTGCAAAAATTTAAAAAAAAAAGGTAGAAATATGATCTCTTGGATTTTTTAAGTATGTTGGGAGGTGAAAATGGAAAGTGTTATGCAAATTATTTAATGTTATTAAAAAAAATCTTCTCAATAAAAGAAATGTTATTATTGTTAAAGATAAAATGGTGACTTATAAGAGAACGGCATCTACAAAAACAAAGATGTAATAAAAATAATTATAACATTGCTATCAACCAGGGTGGTCTTCTACCTGAATTTGCAAAAATAATCAAGTGTCGTGACCTTATTGTAAGGAAATGATATCAATAAAAATAAAGAAACCAACAAAAATAATAATTGCATCGCTATCAACAAGAAGATTCAGCGACCCAGAGTAGTAAAGAAAAATATCATATCCAATTCCAGACGACACCATTATCGGTGAAGTGTTTAAAATATATCTACTGTCTACCTGATCCAACACTGCAATTGATATGATGGTTACGGATCCGACCCGACCTAACATTGAGCATCAGACCGTATTCAAAGTGGGAACCTTTGAGGCTACGTCGGTTGAGCTTTTGCCTTCACTAAAAGACAAAAGAAAGATGCTCTCTAAAATGTTGCATCAGTAAAATACTGAAGTGCTTTAGTGCCGTTGAAGTAAACGCCTTAGTAATACTGTTATTACTAAGCGACCTCTAAGCTACCCCCGTATTTGGTATCAGAGCCCGTATTCGTAACCATTTAGTCTTGTAAGAAGTCTCATGGAGTCTGTTCCAGAGACGAGCAGTAGTAAACTATCATCAACTTCTTCCGGAATTGATGAAATATCTGTAAGTATGCTTGTTTTAGTTATGAAATAAAGTGTTGAGTTTTCCTTACGAGC
>JAANDH010001164.1:3180-44539 GCA_011799765.1 Nymphaea thermarum
ATATATATATATATATATATATATATATATATATATATATATATATATATATATATATATATATATATATATATATATATATATATATATATATATATATATATATATATATATAGTTATTAGAACCCTCATTCCAACCCCCTCCTTTTTTCTTCTTTCTCTTGTCCCCTCTTGAGCACAAAACGGGACGACTTTCTGAGTTATGTATGTCTTTTACAAAAATAACTAAGGTCATTTTTGTAAATTCATACCCAAAGAACAACCCAGATCTATATGGACACGCCGTCAAGACCTTAGGCTATTGTTTCCCCTAATTTCAACCACCCAAGGCGTTCTTGAGGATCGCTGAACTTGCATATGTATATTTTCTAACCTCGAACGAAGTGACCTTCCTCATTTGGAATTCGTCAGGAGGCCATTCAGTCGTAATCAAGTACTTTTCGTTTCCTTGATCGTTACATTATTATGTAATCTATTATAATTTAATCTTCATGTTTAAGCAAATCTATTATAATTTAATCTTCATGTTTAAGCAAATGGGAAAGACCAAGAAAGGACTCAGTCGGTATGACTCAATAGCTAAGGGCCTAGGACAGATCCAAGAGAAATCCTCCGGCCATCAGGATGATCTCTGTCGATTGCCGATGCCTAATGTAAGAGATCGGGCGGTATGTGCTGTCAGAGGCAGAGGATTTCTCCATCCAAACCAATGAGAGGTACAAGAAGTAGATAATAAAAGTAAGCATTGTTCAAGTGAGTCACTCAGAACCGCCACAGAATTCACTGCCGCCCAACCAGCCATCTCTCTCTCTTCCTCCAAGCCTACAAGAAGATAAAAAACTGCTTGTCATTCTAAAAAAATGGGTTGCCCATTGGATCAAGGGCGGAGCCAGAATTTTCTTTAGGGGTGGGCCGACAGTTGAACCTCTGGATCCGAGTAGGGTCAAATTGAATTCAAATCTAAAAAATACATGGCACAATTAAATTTTTTTATTTTTTTTCAATGTAATTTTTTTTTTCATTGGTCAGGGTGGGGTCATGGCCTAGCCCCCCCCCCCCTCTCCGTCCACCCCTGCATGGGATGAAACTAAAGCAGAACTATAGCTGCCTGGCCATTCGTCCGATAACTCAAAGCCGAAGTTCTGAAACTAGAGAAATGAAAATAGCTTTTCTTAACAAAAACTAGCTGACAATAGAAAGAACTTACAACGAGTTGGACTTGGGTTCTCAGTTCTTGTAATTAAGGCTGGGTATCGGGCTGTCGGGCTTGGGAGGGGCCACAGCCTGTGATTGGGCCCATGTTTGGTTGGTTTCTAGGTAGAAGTAGATAATCGGTCCCATGTCCAACCTTACTCATATTTTTTTTTGTATTTGTTAGGAAAAAAAAAAGGGGGGATGAAAAGTACACAGTTCATAAAAAAAAGAAACTGTACATCGAATAATGCCTGATCTACTACACCCAAACTCAGGCTGATGGATGTGGAAGAGATCATCTTGAAGATGCTTCAGCGGGTTGGAGCTCTGGCAGTGAATGGACGCGTTTTGTTTGAGAATTAATTAATATTCTTCAGCTTGAGGCAGTTCGTGAATATGTAAAAAATGAACTTTGCTTGTAGATTCTTATTTATGTTGTAAAGTAAGAGGCTCCCTCTCTTTCATCGGACATTTTAGCTGTGGTCAAGGCTTTTGCCTCTCTAGTTTTATTTGACCCGACATTTTTTTCTCTCCTTTATGTGATACTTTGTAACTTGTCCAACCATTTCTCTTGTAGATACCAGCTAGATTATTAAACGTTGAAAGGGGTGTTGCCCATTAGATTTTGGATGCCATGATGAGTACTTGTGATAAGCTCCAAAATTCGTGCATGTGTTGAATTTCTGGTCAATCATATATTATTAACTTTACATGACAGACACAGAGTAATATATACTTTAATACAGCCACACCAAGGATATATATATATATATATATATATATATATATATATATATATATATATATATATATATATATATATATATATATATATATATATATATATATATATAACAACACCAAACAACACATTAGGGGCAGATTTAGAATTTTGTTGTTGTCGAGACTGAGCTATTTGTTTCAAAATTTTAACTGGGGCTAAAATATAATTTTCAAAAAATTTTGTATAGGTTAAACTAAATTTCTTAAAATTTACATACAATTTTTTTATTTTTTAAAAATATGAAGGAGACCATGGCCCGTGCCGGCCCCTGCCTCCGCCTCCGCAACATGTCAACTTTAGTTTGTGCAAAGCCAGCCAAAAAAACAATGAACCACATGGGATATATAAGAGATATTCAATGGTCCCAACTACCCATGCCACTGTCAATCAGTTAGTTTTCTTCCTCTTTCTCTCTCTCTATCCAAGTATCCCGCTGAAACCCGATAAATAGGAAAGTGGGGTGACTGAAACTCATAATCAGTTCATACCTATTGCATTCTTTGGCTATAATTTTAGATTTAGGAGCTCAAAGTTGGGGAAATGTCCTTTGCATTTGGAAAGGAGGATTAGCAAGAAAGATTTCTGCATTATCCTTTAAGATAAGAAAACCCATGAAAGGTATTTTGGTAATTTCATTGGCACATCCACACCCTCCTTGACTTCAGTTTAATTAGTAGGTGCATTTTGGTCATTTCCAGTACATAACACATGACCCCTGGTATGGTCCATAATCTCTATGTTATGTCTTAACATAGGAAACTGTGTTCTGCAATTTAAACCCAAAGAGTATTTTGGTCATTCTATGTTGATTTTTCTTTTTTTCTTTTCACTCATACCATTTTTGCCTTTGTAGGACTACAAAGTCTTCCATTTAATTAGTGGGGTATTTTGGTCATTTTATGTTTGTAACGCATGATCCCTTCTTATGGGCAACGGAGAAACAAAAAGAAGTTGCCTTTTTGAAAAATGATCAAAATATTCAATTTGCTTTTTTATTTTTGTTTTTGGCTCGGCATTGCTGAATTGAAAAAAAAAAAAAGGCTTTTTATCTGATGATAAGTTGAACATCTATCTTTCCACAAGCATTTTTAAAGTTAAAAATAATTTCGCTTGTAATGAAAAGACCAAATTGCCATCCGCCATTTTCTTCATCATAATTATCTTTGTCTGTAACTAGAATAAGGAGCAATAGCGAAGGTAGCTCCATATTTTCTGATACTGCATGTATGAGAAAAATGGAAATAAAATTCTTTTTTAAATAGGTGACGTGATAAATTTCTCAAAAATTACATGCATAATTTGATTTTTTTTAGAGAGAGATATATTAGGTAATTTTTATCATTTTACTCAACTATCATCAAATTCAGTTTTTGAATTGAATTGGACAGCCAAATGGTTTAGTGAATTGCCGGATCGAATTGGAATCGTAGTCGTTTGTAAATTGTACCGATTAAAAATATATTTGAAATTTAAAGTTCAATGCAAATTTAAAAAGGTTTGAAAGTTAGGAAAAAGAAGAAAAACATTTAAAGTAAGAAGAAGAGTGAGATGTTAGTTACATACCTCTTAAAAGAAAGATTGGAGGGAAAAATAATCAACCTTGCTTCGAATGATCCTAGACTGACAATGAATAGAGCTTCAAGGTGATGAAAAGCTTTGGTGCTCCCTCAAAAAGTTGTAGCTTGCTCCAAGTTAGAGAAGAAGAAGAAGAATGAGAATGAAAAAAGATGAAAGAAATGGAAGAAGAGAGCTAAAAACTCTAAGTCCTCGAGTGAAAATGCACTAGCCCTTCTCCAAGGGCTAGTTCATTGCCCAAGAGGAGGGATAATGGAGATTTTTATAAAGAGTTTTGGAGGAAAAACTCAAAATTTGATTTTTTTTTTTTATTTCACAATATTTTCATGCAAATTTCAAATAATTTTGCATTATTTTTAATTTTTTTAAAAAGAAATAGGTTTGAAATGAGTATGATTGGCCATTAGGCCTGTAAATCCATTTTTGATGTTTAGGTAGGGCTAATGCCCACTTAAAACGCTCAAAATCGCCCTCTAACGATCGATTTCAAAAAAAAAAATGGAGGTTTAAGCGCCTTGGCAGCACAAAAACTCAATAATAATTTTTTTTAACTTTTATAAAATTATATGAAAATGAAAAATAAAAAAATAAGATAAAATGAGCATAAAACTCCTTTTCTTTTTTGTTTAATTTATTTAAAAAGTGTATAGGATTGGTTTTTTTTTTTCAAATGGGTGGTTGAATTCATTTTGGGCTACTCCGAGCTCGTTTTGAATCCAAATTTGGGTTTAAAACACGTTTTGGGTGAGAAATGAGTTCTTAAAACAAAGGGAGGGTCCGCGCGCGTTGCTCAAATATTGTCGTTTCGAACTTAATTTTGAATGTTTGATTTGGATCTAAACTTGGGTTTTGGATCTAATTTGAATCCCAAAAAATTAGATTTTGTGTTTTGGTAAAAGAGCATAGCATTTTGGAAAAATTTGGGGTGATTACAATATGGTTTTTCACTTTCAAATCAAACACATGAAAAGCTACCCTGTTGAAATAGATAGATCAGAGTAATTTGAATTTGGACCCTCAGAGGGTCCGACTTTATACCATGAATTTTTTTCATGGTAAATTTACGGTTCCAAATTTTTATGTGCCATCAAACGTGGCCTAATGAAAGAGTTATGGATGGAAGAACTCCAATGACCAATAATGCTCCACATGGGTCCCTCATCAAGGCTGTACTCTTTGAACTTTCATTTCCTAATTGAAGAGTTATGGATGGAAGAACTCCAATGACCAATAATGCTCTACATGGGTCCCTCATCAAGGCTGTACTCTTTGAACTTTCGTTTTTGTTCAGTTGTTCTAGAAAGAGGACGACAGATGCTAGTCTTTAAGTTGCAGGTACCAGCTAGAACATTAATTGTTGAAGGGAATGCGGCCCAAAAGATTTTAGTACAATACCAACAACACAACAGGGAAGGAGCTATGAATTTTTTTTGTTGTGAGGGCCAAACTATAGTTTCAAATTTTGAACATAAGCTGGATATAATTTTTCAAACTTTTAATATAGGTTGAACAAAAATTTTGAAATTTACATATAAGTTTTTACATGGGTCGAGAATGGGTGCCTGAAACTCATACCCAATTGATACATATAGCATCCTTTGGCTATAATTTTAGATTTAGGAGCTCAAAGTTAGAGAAATGTCCTTTGTATGTGGAAAGAAAGATTAGCAAGAACGTGTCCTGTATTATGCATTAACATGGAAAACCATGTTCCCAAGAAGGGTATTTTGGTCATTGTACAGGCACATTTTTTGGTCTTAGACCCATACCATTTTTATCTTTATAGGAGACAATTTTCAATTTAATTAGTAGGAGCACTTTTATGACACATTATTCATAAAAAGCAATAGAGTAGGCTGGGCATCGGGCCGGGCCCGGCCGGCCCGATAAAGTTCTGTCAGGAATGGCCCGACGGGCCGCTGGGTCAGGCCCGGGCCCGGCCCGGGCCCGGCCCGGGCCCGGCCCGAATATTTAACAGGCCGGGCTGGGCCGGGCCTGGATATATGAAACCCGAGCCCGGGCCCGGCCTGGCATAATAAAATAATATTATTTTAAATTTATAAAATAAATTTTTAAATATGAAGTAGTATTTATTAGTAATAAATATATGATATTAAAATTGAAAAATATATATTTTAATTTTTAACGGGCTTAACGGGCTGACCCGGGCCGGCATATCAGGCCCGGGCCCGGCCCGGCCCGGCCAGCTTTTTCCAAGGCCCGGGCCCGTGGCGGGCTGGGTACCGGGTACCCGGCGGCGGCCCGGCCCGGTGCCCAGCCTTAAGCGAAGGTAGTTCCATTTTCTTATAGAGAAAAATAAAATTACAATTCCATTTTAAATTGTGGACAAAATGTAATTTTTAATGTGAAATTTTTTCAGAAATTACATACTTTGATTCTTTTGAGAGAGAGAGAGAGAGAGAGAGCACGAGATTACATTTTTTATCATTTTACTCGAATGTGATCAAAATCAGTTTTTGAAACGAATTGGAAAGCCAAATGGTTTAGTGAATTGGACAAGAATCGTAGTTGCGGAATTGGATTGATTAAAAAATATTTTTTGAAATTTAAAATTCAAATAAAAATTTAAAAACTATCATAAAATTAGAAAAAAGAACAAAAAGTTTTAAGACAACATAAAAGAACAATTGCACTTTACACAAACGGCCTGCTTGCACTATGCCAAATTTGGAAAGAAGCTAGAGGAAGAAAGAGAACTTCTCTCTTATGGGAATATCAACCTTTGGACGGAATGACATTCGTTTTAACTTAACATCTTAAAAAGGGATTTAGGGAAAGCTTCTTGCAGTATTCATTTGTTAAACACAATATTTGATGTGTTCCCTTGTGTCTGGGAGTCTGTACAGTCCTTTGCTTTGTTTTGCATTGTGCTTCCTTTGCTTATGTTGAGTCAATTTGCTTATGCTTGTTTACTTGTAATGGAGTACCCTCCCACCGGTCTAAGTGTCATATGTTGGGATTCTTTGTTTTGGGTGGTCGGCATGAGAATCCTGTAAGTGGCTTCGGCTATCCTACATAAGTAAAGTTGAGTTATTTCTCCTTGCTTATCTCTCTCGTGATGTTCTAATTTTCCAAGCGTTCATTGCGAGAGTTCTTTATTCACAAACATTCTTTATACACTTGTTTTCTCAAACTGCCTTTTCCGCATTTTTGGTGGTTTGAGGGCTTGCGGCAATCGGGTTCTTGCCGCGCCGCACAGGCCAAGTTGTCAGCCCGTGACAACTGGTATCAAAGCCCAGGTTTTGCTCAATCTGGGGAAGCGATTGGACAGTCGGTGTAGAGCTACACGCCGACGGTCGTTGATTGAGAAAGACATCCAGCGATCATTGATCAAGGAGGAAGTCCTGGCGTCTCAGTATAATCTACGGAGTGCCAAGGGCAAGGAAGTAGCCCATTCCGACGAGATGGGTTCATCCCAAGGTCAGGAAGACCTGGCCAAGGTGGTGCGCAAACNAACTCGGGATAGTCGAGAGATCGACAACTTTTTATTCCAAGTGGAATACTATCTAGATTTGCAAGGCATTGTGGGGGATGACCTTCAAATCAAGACTGCGGCTATGTTACTGGAAGGCGACGCTGTAGCATGGTGGAGAAGGAAAAGGCTCGACATTCAAAAGGGGATCTGCACAATTGACACTTTCGATGATTTTCAGTGAGAGTTAAAGACTTACTTCATGCCCCCGAATGCGATGCGCCATGCCTACCGGATGGTTGGTGAACTGAAACACACCGGATCCTTGCGAGACTACGTGAGGGCTTATCAGAGGCTGATGTTGGATGTGCCAGATATGCAAGAACAGGATAAACTGAACTGGTTTATTTTGGGACTTTAGTCATGGGCACAATCCGAAGTGGAAAGAAGTAATCCAGGGACCTTGGAGGATGCTTATGTGGTAGCAGAACGTTTGGCTGATACTCAGCGCAAGAGCTACACTAACGCCTTCAAGCCGTCGAAGAAGCCTGACCATGGAGGAAAGAAAGATGATCGAAGGGAACGGAAAGATGAGCCATCGACTCAGCATCAAGCCGAAAGAAGGACTTTCTTTCGCAAAAGCGACAACTCTCAGAACAGAGTGACGAAATGTTGGTTCTGCGATGGTAATCACTTGGCGAGACAGTGTCCAAAGCGGATAAACAGGGACAATCAAGCAAGCTCTTCAAGGCACTCTGCTAATGCAACACAAGTTGAAGGAGGGGATGCACCAAAGATGGGCGCACTTCAACTTCTAAACACCATAAAGAGGGAAGAGAAGGCGAAGGTGACAGCGACACCTTTCAATGAGCTTATGTACTTGAAGATTCTGGTAAATGGAAGACCTGCCATGGCTATGGTAGATTCGGGAGCCACACATAACTTCGTCTCAGTTGAGGAGGCGAGGAGATTAGGCCTCACCCTTGAGAAGGGAGAGTTACGCATGAAGGCGGTGAACTCAGAGGCCCAACCCATCCACGGAGTGGCCCGGGATGCGGTTGTGAAAGTTGAGAGTTGGTCAGGAAGGGTCAACTTCTCAGTGGTCCCGATGGACGATTTCCGGATGATCCTAGGCTTAGAGCTCCTCAATACGGCGAAGATGGTCCCGATGCCGCACCTACGCAGTATCGTCATTATGGATGAGAAGTCTCCCTGTATGGTTCCAGTAACATCGATGAAAAGGAATAAGGGCAAAGCTGCAATGATATCTGCCCTTCAACTGAAGAAAGGCCTCAAGCACGGCGAAGAGACGTACTTGGTGGCAATCAGGGAAGTAACTAATGACTCCCCTGGTTTGGTCCCAGAGGCGCTTGCGCCTGTCTTAGTGGAGTTTGCAGGAACAATGCCCACGGAACTCCCTAGACGGCTGCCACCTAGACGAGAGGTGGATCACGCCATTGAACTCCATCCTGGTGCCAAACCCCCGGCAATGGCACCTTATCGAATGGCCCCTGCAAAACTAAAAGAACTTCGGCGACAACTGGATGAAATGCTAGCTGGAGGTATAATCAGGCCCTCCAAAGCTCCTTTTGGCGCACCAGTGTTATTCCAAGCAAAGCACGACGGCTCCAAAAGACTGTGTGTGGACTATCGAGCGCTGAACAAGGTAACGGTGAAAAACAAGTATCCTTTACCTTTGATTGCAGATCTGTTTGATCAACTAGGCGGAGCTCGAATATTTTCCAAGCTGGATCTTAGATCAGGATATTGGCAAGTTCGGATTGTTGATGGCGACGAGCCAAAGACAACTTGCGTCACTCGCTACGGTGCCTTTGAATTCTTGGTAATGCCGTTCGGGTTGACAAATGCTCCAGCCACCTTTTCAACCCTAATGAACAAGATATTCTATCCGTACTTGGATAACTTCGTGGTAGTCTATCTTGATGACATAGTGGTGTACAGCAGCTCCATGGGGGATCACGTGGAACACCTGCGGACAGTTTTCAAGGTGTTGAAAGAAAATGAACTCTATGTGAAGCGTGAGAAGTGCTTATTCGGCCAACAGGAAATTAGTTTCCTTGGGCATATCGTTGGAAAAGGTCAGCTGCGGATGGACACCGGAAAGGTGAAGGCAATTCGGGAGTGGAAGCCGCCAACCACTGTACCAGAACTACGTTCTTTCCTCGGTTTGGCGAATTACTATCGACGATTCATTGAGGGATATTCTTTGATCACTGCACCCCTGACGGAATTGCTAAAGAAAAACCGAACTTGGGCTTGGGAAGAACTCGAAGAAGATGCCTTCGAGAAATTGAAGAGGGCACTGACGCAGGAACCTGTGCTCAGGTTGCCCAACCACACGAAGCCCTTTGAAGTACACACAGACACATCAGATTTTGTCATTGGTGGAGTGTTGATGCAGGAAGGCCACCCAGTTGCGTATGAAAGCCGGAAGCTGAAAGACGCGGAGCGACGGTACTCCGTGCATGAAAGGGAAATGACGGCCATTATCCATTGTCTTCGAACATGGAGGCATTACTTGTTGGGGTCCCGGTTCATGGTGAAGACTGACAATGTAGCCGCTAGCTACTTTCAGACTCAAAAGAAGTTGAGTCCAAAGCAGGCCCGATGGCAGGAATTCCTTGCGGAATTTGATTTCGCCTTGGAAGATAAGGCATGGAAGACGAACGTCGTAGCCGACGCACTAAGTCGGAAGGCAGAGTTGGTAGCTACTCGGACAACATCATCCGAAGCGCAACTCGAGAGTGCTCTTCTCGAGCGAATCCGAGAAGGCATGAAGCAGGACCCTGTGGCCAAACACTTGGTTGAAACAGCGGAAGCGGGGAAGACGCGACGGTTCTTGCTACAAGATGGACTTTTGAAGGCAAAAGGTGGACGAGTGTTTGTGCCTAGATGGGGCAATCTCCGGCGAGAATTGCTGAAGGAGTGTCACGACTCATTGTGGGCTGGCCATCCTGGCCAGGAGCAGACACTGGCATTACTAGAACGTGGCTACTACTGGCCACAAATGCGCGACGACGTTGAAGCTTATGTGAAGACTTGCTTAATCTGCCAGCAGGATAAGGGAACAAATCAGAAGCCTGCCGGTCTCCTGGAACCTCTTCCTATTCCAGAACATCCATGGGAGTGTCTCTCCATGGACTTCATCGTTAGCTTACCCAAAGTTGACGGTTTTAGCTCCATCCTTGTGGTTGTGGATAGATTTTCAAAATATGCCACCTTCATCCCAGCCTCTAAGGAATGTCCCGTAGAGAAGACGGCGGAGTTATTCATGAAGCACATAGTCAAGCACTGGGGCGTGCCGAAAAGTATTGTCAGTGATCGGGACGCTCGCTTCACAGGGAAATTCTGGCGCGAAGTATTTCGTTTGTTGGGTTCGAATTTATTATTCTCAATGAGTTTCCACCCTCAAACTGATGGCCAGACTGAACGAATCAACGGATTGTTGGAACAATATCTAAGGCACTATGTCAGCGCGAACCAAAAGGATTGGGTGAAATTGTTGGATGTAGCGCAATTTTGCTACAATTTGCAGAAGAGCGAGTCTTCTGGACATAGTCCGTTCGAGATAGCCACCGAACAACAGCCGTTGATGCCTCACACCCTTGCCACCCAGGAAAAGGGACGACCCACTTTCGCCTACCAGTTCGTTCGCGATTGGCAGGAACAGACGGAGATGGCTAAGGCGTTCTTACATAAGGCCGCCAAAAAGATGAAAAAGTTTGCAGATCGGAATCGAAGGCCAATGGAATTCCGAGTTGGTGACCAAGTCCTCGTGAAGCTCTATTCTGATCGCACGGGAATTTTCCGTAGTCGACACATGTCATTAATCCGCAAGTACGAGGGACCCTTCACAGTACTGAAGAGAATTGGGAAGTTAGCCTACAAGCTAGACTTGCCACCTGACTTTAAGGTGCATTCAGTGTTCCATGTTTGTAACCTGAAGCCCTTTTATGTTGATGATGAAGACCCTGAGAGAAGTGTTCCAGAACGAGACCCGATCCTACAGCGCGCCCCGTCGACCAAGCGAGCGGCGGACCGTCAGCTAGAAGCGATTCTTCGGCACAAAACAAACTATTTGGGAGAGCAAAAGAAGTACCAAGTGAAGTGGATAGGCGAACACAACCCCACCTGGGAGTATGCATTCCGCATGAAGCAGCGCTACCCGCTGGAAGTCAAGGCCTATCATGACACTGCTGGCGCCGAGGACGGCGCATGATTTGAAGGGGGGGGCCTGTTCCCCTGTGTCTGGGAGTCTGTACAGTCCTTTGCTTTGTTTTGCATTGTGCTTCCTTTGCTTATGTTGAGTCAATTTGCTTATGCTTGTTTACTTGTAATGGAGTACCCTCCCACCGGTCTAAGTGTCATATGTTGGGATTCTTTGTTTTGGGTGGTCGGCATGAGAATCCTGTAAGCGGCTTCGGCCATCCTACATAAGTAAAGTTGAGTTATTTCTCCTTGCTTATCTCTCTCGTGATGTTCTAATTTTCCAAGCGTTCATTGCGAGAGTTCTTTATTCACAAACATTCTTTATACACTTGTTTTCTCAAACTGCCTTCTCCGCATTTTTGGTGGTTTGAGGGCTTGCGGCAATCGGGTTCTTGCCACGCCGCATGGGCCAAGTTGTCAGCCCGTGACAGATGGGTCTTTTTGATAATAGTGAAGCAGTAGCCACTAAAGGACCTTTGGTCATTGTTTTTCGTTGAAAAAATCTGAAAGAAAATAAGTAGAGGCAGAGTTAGGAATTTTTTTGGGGTACAGTTGGCAGGCTAGGGATGTCATGTCAATTTCACATCAAAGATTGTGCATTGGAGTTGGTGCATGAAGAATCACCTTCAGGGGTTAGCTGTCTCCCAAGGCATGTGAGTTTGATTTTTGTATGTACTATTTTCTGAACTTTAGGTTGAAAGGTGTATCATGGGATCCAGCCTGAACAATAGTTTTAGAATTTTCATTGAGACAAAAATAAAATTTTTCAATTTCTTTATATGGGTTAACTAAAATTTTCAAAATTTATAACCAAAATTTTGATGGAAAAGAAATTAAACTAAATGAGGATGCAAAATGGAGTAATTCCAATTGAATGGCCCAATTTTCACCGATTTGTAAGAAACTTGCTCGATTTTTTATCAATCTTGATCAGCAAAGGGCCTATTTAGGCCATTTCACATTGCGGGAATATGGGCCTCACCAACACTTTATTAAACAAATTAAGAAGAACTGTACAAATATACACAGTCGAAACCCCAAGGCAAGAGACATATAAAAAACATTGCTGAATCACCATACTTGAAACAACATAGGCGAAACCTCGAGGAAAGAGACAAAAGGAAAACCAGATTCAAAACCAGAGTGAATGAGTTCAACAAAGCAATGAGACTTACAACCCTTTGTATGGGAAACAAAAGTCCCTTATGACCTGTATAGGAAGGTTAATCTTTACAATAGAGATTTAGGCAGCAATATTCTGTTGATCTTAATAACAGTTTCTTAACCTACGTTCTTTGTCATTCAAATTAATCACAATGTCACTTTATCCTTGATAGTTTTCATGAAAATATGACATTTTGTAATAAGTTTGCCGACATGTTGCATTCAATAACATTTTAAAATCTATTCGATGAGGGATTGATTGAGTATAGATTATTGTGATCGACTGTGTAACCTTTCGGTGCCCCAAGGGTTATGCATAGCGCTAGATTGACTCTATGCTCGGTCTCCATAGTAGGCCCAATGCAGTCTGAAACTTTGAAGGAGAAGGGACGGTTTGGGTTGTCATTTAGGCAGCTTACATTCACTCTTACCAACTTTTCTTCATTTTTACATTCTAGAATTTAGTTGTCTATTGCATTTTAAATTTTGACTTTGAAGTTATTTATCTCTCTTCTTTTTCCATTTATTAGCATCTCTCTCTTTCTCCTTCTCCCTTGGGTGATTGGTGAGAGGTTGAAACCATCCCCTTTTCCCACACTTCTTAGGGTCCATGATTGCTTCGGGACCTAAGTGGACCTCTGGTACACCAATAAACTTAAATGTCGCACTTGTCAACTTTTGTAGTCTAGGAACCTGCATGATGCCTATACAAATCAAACTGCTGATGAGATTTTATATGATTGACTGCCCCATGAGCATTATGCACTCTGCACTTTGGTTTTCTGCATTAGAAACAAGACCCACATACAATATTAGTATAGCTTTTATGTTTGCAGTACATGAGAACGTACAAGGATGTTAATATATATTATTTGTAACAGATATTTGACTAAACCATTTCGAAAAAAATCGGATTTGGAAAAAAAAATAATATTGGACTAAGGAATCAGATTAGATTCTGATATACAAAAATAGCCAATAGGAATCAGATTTGCTTTGGATTTAGTTTTAAACAAATATCCTATATCTAATGCTCTTACATTTTGAAATCGACCAGATTTGGATATGAAAGTAAAAATCAAATTCGGATTGTGAAATCGGATTCAGATTCAGAAATGACTTTTCTTTTATCATATTTGAATCTGAATATTCGAATATCCATAAAACTGGATACAGTTTAAGGGTATGTCCGATTTGAATTGGATCCATTGCCCTAACACTGCATGCCCAAGGCAGTAATTCTGGAAATCAATTGAACAGACATTAGTTTCCAAAATCACGATGTAAAATTGAAGGACTCCGAATCTTTTTCCTTTAATTTTCTCGTTGAAATGAAATGATTCAGCAAGTTCAGATCCCAAATTTTCCACTTATCTCTCTTGTGATTAAAACTAGTAGATGGTAAGTGGAGTATCGTAACCTTGAATCCCACCCTTGCATGTCACATGTGGTGGGGCAGACTTTGTCATGATAGAGCTGCATGAGAAGGCTGCAGGAATTTTTGTACATAAAAGTACGTCAAGAATAATAGAACAATATACAAGTTCGATTGCTAATTCAAAATTTGTAAGGTCCTTTAAATAAGTTGTTTTAGTTTTGTGGTTCATAGCTAGAATTGTGATCTATAACTATATCACGTGGCAGCACCTCAACAGCTGCCACACCCATGTCGATAGACGCAACATGTTCAGTGCAGTCAGCTGAATTGGATCAAAACTGACCATTTTAAATATACACATGACTAAACTACCTGTAATACGAATAGTTTATAATGACTAAAATGAATATATATATATTTATATATTCATTAAATCTACACATGACTAAACGAGCTGCAATACGAATAGTTTATAATGACTTTTTTTTTTCTTCACTACAATCAAGAAAATGTCATTTCTATCGGGAACCTTTTTTTTTTAACCCATACCATTTTTGTCTTTATGGAACACAGACTTTCATTTAATTGAGATGGGACATTTTGATCCTTTCCAATCCATAACACATCAACAACATATAACCAACAGGCCCCTGGGGAAAGAATACTAATTCAATTTGCCCTTTTTTTTTTCCTTACCATTGCTGTATTGGCATCGGCCGACTTGGAAAACATGAGCCCAGCCCGTGCACAGCCCAATTAAATTTAACAATGTATTTTTAATATAAAATAGTATAAAAATAAATTATCGAGTCTGAATCGGGCTTATCGGGTCCACCCGGTCTGGCCAGAGTCCTTTTTTCCAGAGCCCAGACCAAGGCCTGAGTCTGGCCGATGGGTACCCAGCAGTGGCCCGGCCCAATGCTTAGCCTAGTTGGTACACCAGTCAATATGAGTGTGGACTTCGAGGAACAACACACTCTCAATGACACTTGCCACCTAGTTTTGTCGTAATGCCCCCACATTGCTGCAGTGTACTCTTGTCTCAATGTGAAGTCGGCCCAATGCCAAGCCTAGTTGGTACACCAGTCAATATGAGTGTGGACTTCGAGGAACACACACACTCTCTCAGTGACACTTGCCACCTAGTTTTGTCGTAATGCCCTACATTGCTGCAGTGTACTCTTGTCTCAATGTGAAGTCGGCCCAATGCCTAGCCTAGCTGGTACACCAGTCAATATGAGTGTGGACTTCGAGGAACACACACACTCTCTTAGTGACACTTGCCACCTAGTTTTGTCGTAATGCCCCGCATTGCTGCAGTGTACTCTTGTCTCAATGTGAAGTCCGTACAGAGGGACGCTGATGATGTTGATCTCCATGCTACAAAAATAGTATCCTAAGGTGATCTTTTTATCTTCATATCCAAATGCATGATCAATGCTTTTACAATTTAAAATCGAGATCACCCTTTATGTTTACAAACAAGCTACAAAAGATTTTGTTGGGCATCTCAAAATTAAGGATATGGACTTACATATTCAATAAAGCTGACAATAATTGAAACTGTTTTGACGTATATATGCTCTCCATCTTGTTCTAGGTTTCACTTAAAAGACTGAGTTGTGTGCACCAGCAAGAAACAACATCAAAGGGATTTTAGGGCATTTTTGCTACTTTTATAAAAGAAATGGATAGTATTTTTTTACCCTTATTGGGGTACAGTTGTTAGACTAGGGATGTCATGTCAATTTCACATCCAAGTGCAGAAAGATTGTGCATTGGAGTTGGTGCATGAAGAATCACCTTCAGGGGTTAGCTGTCTCCCAGAGGCATGTGGTGACGACTGATTTTTGATTTTTGTATGTACTATTTTCTGAACTTTAGGTTGAAAGGTGTATCATGGGATCCCAAAGCAAACCTGAACTCTTTGCATGCAAGGGAAACAAGGGGTATAGCTTTTGCAGTTCACATACTACTTACATGAAGAATTGATAGAAATACCGCCTACATATTTGATACCAGCAACCTCAATTTCTTCTAGCAAAGGATCAGAAGTTTTTCTCCCAGTGCATGAAGTAAATCAATGGTTTTCTCATTCGGAAAGCACACCTTAGGATCTTGTTTTCTGACTATATAATTCAGGCTATTGGATGGACCGTTATAAAGTTGTAGTTCATAAATGATATGTATGATCCATCATATATACAAACTAGGTGTTCTTATAATGTTTGGATCTCTCTGATCGAGAATTCAATATACCCCTTTTCGTATAAAGTTGGGTGTAGAACCAAGTGATTTGAATTTTGCCAAAATGACATGAGGAATGTCCATGGCAATTAAACACGCAATTGACCTCCTATCATTTTTCATTTGGTCGCGGAAATACGTGCTTGAATACATATTTTTTCTAATGTATGAAAAAAAAATAAAATGTAAAATTCACATCTTAAATTGAAGACATAACTTCATTATTTATCATTTTACTCTAATGCCACCAAAATGGGTTTTTGAATTGCCGAATGGTTTAGTGAATTGGTGAGTCGAACCGGAATCGTAGTTGGACAGATTAGAAAATATATCTTTGAAATTGAGAAATCAAATGAAATGGTAAAAAAATGGGAAATCAGAAAAAAATGGGAAAAAATAGAATAACGTAAAAGAACAAACGCACTTTAAGGCATAATGACCCGATAAAACTATGCCAACTTTGCAAAGAAATTAGAAGAAGGAGCACTTTTCCTTTAAGGAATATCACACTTTTGGAAGAATAACATTTTATTTTAACTTTGGCATTCACAACTAGTTAACTACGTCTTAAAAAAGGAATTTCGTAATAGCTTATTATGATAGTCGTTTTTTAAAAGGAGAAAATTTGATGGGTCTTTTTCAAAAATAGTGAAGCTCTCACCACTGAAGCACCTTCGGAGCCCCAAGGTCTTTCGTCGTACCACCAGATTGATTTGAGTAGATATTATGCTTTGTCTTGTTACTAGGCCCTATTGCTGTAGACAGAGTTGTTGAACAAAAGGGATATTTTTGAAACTATTGAAAAAAAAAAGTCCTTTTAAGTCTTTTTACTTTTTTAACTTCTTCTTTTATCCTTACAAAAAAAAGTAAATTTAGTGCACCAACACAGCATACATAAGGAGTTTCACCTATAGAGTTTGAAACCTTTGAAGGAGGAGGGGCAGTTTGGGTTCTCATTTAGGCAGCTTACACTAACCCATTCTAACTTTTATGTATTTTTACATTCTAGAATTTATCATACTTATCATTGATAAAAAGAAAATGGGTAATCTATTGGATGAGTCTCAAGCATAACCTTATCCTCCAAGAAATCGAAGAGGAACTTCTGGTACCAGAGAAAGGGACATACCTTTTCTTAACAAAAACTAGTGAGGAGTAGTTCTCTATTTGGGGAAGGAAGAAAGAACAAAACGCGAAAAAGGAAGAAGTAAAGAAATAAGGTGAGAGAAAACTTACCACCATTGAGATTTTACAAGCTAGTTGGGTTCCAAGTTCTCATAATAATTTTTTCTTCCAATCAAGAAAGGAACAAAATTAAAGTTGTTCATCCTTTGGACATTATTTTAGATTTAGTTGTTCAAAGTTAGGAAAATGTCCTTTCTATTTAGCAGGAAACATATGTGCACCAACGGGATTCCAAGGCATTTTTGCTATCTTCGTAAATAGTGACGTTCTCACCACTGAAGCACCTTTGGGGGGAAAAATCAGAAGGCACTTCTCTACATCGTCGTTTGTTGTTGACAAAAGCTGGAAGGATGATTGTGATCAATTGTGAAACCTTTCGGTGCCCCAAGGGCTATAGACGTATCTCTAGATTGGCTCTGGTAGATATTATCCTGTCTCCATACTAGTCCCGGTGCATTCCGAAACCTTGAAGGAGGTGGGGCAGTTTGGGTTATCATTTGGGCAGCTTACATTCCCTCATGCTAACTTTTGTGCATTTTTACATTCTAGAATTTAGTTGTCCATATTGTATTTTAAAGTTTTATATTGAAATTATCTTTTTCAATCTTTCCTCTCCCTCTGGGTGATTGATGAGAGGTTGAAACCGTCTATTTGAACTTGATTATGGTACATAGATCAACATGAGTGTTGCACTTGCCACTCTTTGCAGTTGAGGATCTCTCTCTCTCTCTCTCTCTTGGTGGCACATGGCACGAAGTTTTGCCTCAAATGTGCACCTAGAAAGACACCTCCAGCACAGAATATACTTTGTAGACTGTCGAATAACTGTTTCCTTTTGTCTAGGAGTTTGCTTTTGGAAATATCTCTCCGTTCTTTTTGTGATTTGAGCTTCAAAAAATCACACAAAGGTCACTAGAATGATTGGTGATTGGTTCCATTATTGACCTTGAAGAAAGCATTATTGAGTTTGATTGCATTGCTGGCTCCTGGTGGTGTACTACCTGATTGTCTTAATGTGAAACCTTGACATTGGGACTCTAATGGTGCTATTCTCCTGCATAGGCAAAAATAGTATCCTAACGTGATCTTTTTTTGTCTTCGTATCCATATATATGATCAATGCAGTTACAATTGATACTAAAAAAGGCACAAATAAATGCTAGGAAATATATATTTTTAGGGATCAACAATTGGACAATTTGTCACCAACTATATGTGTTATGTACAATACATAGAATTAATATTTTCAAATATGTCTTGTGAATACAGATTCATAACCTTGGGAAAATTTAAACAATATAAATAGTTGCTGCATGGGAATCCAATTTTATTTTTTGAGTAAAAGTGACTTTAATTGAATATAGAAAGGAAAAACATGTGTAGTTGATTACTAATCAGCCATGAGGAAAGAAAATAGTTGTTATTGACAACAAATAGTAGATGTAAGGAACTACTGTAATGTAGTTTCTTCAAAAATACGAAAAATAAATGAAGCTTTCTTATGCAGGCCATTTATGCCGATGGCATTTTCTCATTACCATCAACCCATTTGTAGTTATCACAATCATTACCTTGTTTATAGTTTTAACAAAAACTGACTAACTTCTCATAGAGTTTTTCTTAAAGGAATTTCATCCTTATCCGGTTAAATGAAACCTATTTGGTCATGCAATGGAAGGAGCAATTGGTTCTCATCAACTGGAGAAGGTTGACAGGACAAATATGAGATTCTTGGTGGTCATGTTATCTTTGAATTTCTTGTAAGAGAAGTTCTCTAGTGACAAATGATAAGCCCATAGCAACCTATGGCTGTTTTAGATCGTCCATAGCCCAAAGGGATCAGGGATAAGAAAAAATTGTTGTAAAGGTGGCTGGAACCATGTCAATGTTTCATTGACAGTGAAGAGATGATTTCTCTGCTAAATTTTAGACAGATCAATGGGGATCAAAGTTATTGTACAGTTTTTTACTTTTGATTGGCATTTCCTTTTGCTCTACCAAATTCTTTATATTCTCTTCCTTCAACATTTTTGATAAAGCGAGGGGATTTTGGATCGCGTAATATGCTTATTGAAAGCGAAAGATCAAATTCTAGAGGAAGAATAGAAATGAAGTCCTTAGCTTATTGTGCTTTTACAACCTATTTCCCTGTCACCTTAGGAAAGTGTTTCCTTACTACCCTTGTGTTTTAGTTTTGGGTGAGAGGGGTAGAGCCACCGCCTGGTAGAGAACTGAATCTCCTACCTAACCCATTGTCTTCATAAGGTCCCTGTGATAAAACAGCTCGTAACTGCTCCATGAATCTGCTACAAAATTCGAGGCAGATTCGTATAACACTTTATAAGATGTTCCAAGAATCCGCTTCAATCTTTGGCCTACTTTTAGTGTTTTGGAGTATTATTCCCATTGCACTTTAACTTGTACATCGGAAACCCCTTTTTGTAGCACAAGAGGTTGACACCTCCAGCATCTAACGGAAGAGTAGCCCCCACACCAAGCCATTACACCAACCCCTTCAAGGGCTCCCTTATGTTTAGTTTGAAATTCTAAATCTAATAAGCATTACATAGAAGAAAGTTTATAACCAAAACTTAGGTTCCAAACACTGGTCACTAGACCTAATTGTGTTAAGCACCTTAGAGAGCCAAAAATATATAGCAGGATACTTATGATCTTGAGCATCTGAAATAGATGGATGATTAATTATCCTTGAGTTTTGAAAGTCCCCGTAGTGCATTTAGGAGGAGAGCAAGAATGCACAGAAGCACTGTGGCAGCAAGAACGACCCTTTTAGATAACCAATTGCTTATGCTATTAACCTCTTGGCTCACCTGCACCAATCAATAAGATGATAGATGCACTTTTGTTAATTTTGTTTGGACAGTACAACAAAATATAACTCTTGTAAAAAAAATTCTAACCTCTCAATGAAAATAGCTGAATAGTGCATGAATGTTTTATTTCTTATAAGATAAAACCTAGTGCCCTAAGTGAAAAAAAAAAAGGCATTTTACATTGTGTGCATGTGTGTGGGTGTAGAGTCTCTAAGATATGAAAGGCTCATAGTAGTATTTTGGAAGGATGTTGTGCCACAAAATTGTGGTGTCAATCTCGAAGGTTGTATAATATATGTGACCTAGCTTTAGTACATTGGGGTGCATGGCTGTTGCAGACAATTGCACACACCAGCCTCACACCAGCCTATAAAATTGGTTTTGTTTACATATTGATACTTCGTTCATTTATATTATTTTTTACGTATGAGTGCTCCTTAAGGTTTGAAGCTTATAATAAGAGTGCCCTTTTTCTAGAAATTTCTAAGGGAATGAAGGATTGTGGGAGCTTTGGCCTTCTAAATGGCACCCCAATCATCCGAAAATGCAAATGAATGAACAATTCAATAAGCATTCTAAAATGGGACAAGCCTAATATGTTTCTCTAGTTCACAAGTTGCAAGACCGAAGGAATACAAACCAATTTGCTATGTCTTTGCTTGAAACATTCTTGTTGTTGTTTGAAGACAACCTCAGCATGCTTGTGAAGTTGTACATCAAGATTGTTAAACAATAATATCTGTTGAATGACACTATTATGGATATGTTTGCGTGCCTGCAAAATCAAACAACAAATACAAAAAATTGAATATATGCAATTGAACTTTTAGTTGCTATGAAAACCTCAATTACGCAATTAGTGCCACCAAAAAAGCATCACAAATGGAATTTACTGGCGGTAATTCTTCCTCAATGAGACTGTTAATGAAAGTAACGTGGAAAATTCATTTTGTTATGAGATATACACCCATCAGAAATGAACCTCATTTGTAATGATGGGATCATTGCCATTGAATCGGACTTAGTGATGACGATACAAAATCAGTAATTAGTATGGTTGGCGACCATCTTACTGACTTTGAAACCATCAATGATTTTCTGACACTAACGCTTAGTTAGCGACACTTATGGACATTTGGCAGTCCAGCATCAATAGAGATTTTTTGTCTCTCATGCCCAGTCAGCCATATAAGCCTCTAGCTGAAATTGCTAGCCACTTAGGACCATAGGCTAAGCTTTACTATGATAAACAAATTCTTGGTTCAATAATCAAGAAAGTTTAGCTGATCAATAACATAGTTCCTGGAATTTTCATTTGCTTGACATCAAGTTGGTGGATTCCCCAACCCTTTCAAACTCTAGATCAATGGTGAAAGTATATTTATGTACTTAAAATAACTCCTATTGTGCTAATCACATTGAAGGCCTTGACAAAGTATGACTACAATAACCCACATGATAAACGTAACAAATGAATCTAACCAAACAAGAATGCAATTAGAGAGATGAATGAAGAGAACACAAATACACATGATTTGACTGAAACGGCTCCAGTTCACACAAAAAAAGACCACCACTCCCTTCTTCACAATTTTGTCGTTTTTTCTTTGATCCTATGCCAAATGGATTTTTTTCTAAGTCTAAAAATTAAAGCTTGAACTCAAGTTTGAGTCTGAATCAAATTAGAATATATTTAATTAGGTCAGATTCAATAGCACTAGATCTTAACTAAGTTCAATCTATACATTACATCACTCTACGCAAGATGATGCATTTTCAAAAAGGGTGCCATAGACAAACTAGAAGGTATTTGCATAACGAGCCCTTACTTCTTCTACCATTACTGTTCCCTAGTTAATACCCTGACACATGGGTAATGGATTGCCTCAAAATGTTTTGAGATTAAGGGGTTGTTTAATAATAGTAACTCATTGTTACTATTTTAAAAAACTGCCTCAAAACGTAGGGCAGATTTATAAAACTCCTTTTTAAATTTTCCAAGGTTGGTAGGTGCATTTGGGAAAATACCATAATGTTATAGTTTCCAAATGGCTCCTAAGGGGTCTCATCACCTATGAGCTTGTAGTATTAAGTTTATACTGATCCTTCCATGAAGATTCCCATGCATGGTTACCTCTTTTGAGAATTGGATAGGATAAACTTCTTTCAAAAAATGTGTACACTCGAAAATCCGAAGTTCTCGTAGTCTGGGAGCACATGCATCATAAGCCAGCATCAATTTTTCAACAGTCATCTGCTACATATAAAACACATTTGGCTTAGTACATAATAAAAATTTGTAAATTTGAAAAGTTGCCTTCCTAACTTTCTTTGTTTACTTATTTTGTATATTATGTAGCTTTAAGGGAGCATCTGTTTGCCTTCAATCTAAGATTCGAGGTGATTTGAGATCACTAAGGATATTAAATCTGAGGTTTTGACCAAGTATTGGGGATCACAAATCCTTATTTTTCTGTAGATTTGAAATCCAATGTTTATTTACCTTATGGGTTTCACATAGATAGGATTTCATATCAACCTCAGATTTGAGATCCAAAGCTATCAAACACACCCTAATTGAAATTCTAGCTTAAAACACATACAAAAACACATATACTTACATTTCCATTTGACATTTTTGGATTCCCTAAGAGAAACTCTTGTCGATATTCTGGGGTAAATTCATTCTAGCACACAAGGCAAAAACTTTGTTAGCCAATAAATAACTCATTTTAAGTAACATAAAAAAAATAAAGCTATCTAATTGCAGATATATATGGTTTACCTGCTGCAAAATTAACTTTTCAATCTCAACATCAGTAAATTAAGAATCTTTCTCTGTAACAAAAAAACACAAGCGCAAATTTCAGCTATTATATCTCACTAAAACATATACCTAGTTTTCGAAAGGGTTCCACAAGTACGAGGGCCTAAGAAAGCTTTCCCTTTTCCTAGATAACCATTGCAATGAATTCACCTTGTTGGTTTTAAGATTCCCATTTGTCAAGCTTTATATAAAAAAAATGAATCAAACATAAGTTGTGAAAAGTACTTGGTGTTCAAATTCATCAAAAATTTACATTGGAGTATAATTTGAATTGAACTATACAAATGCATTAATCATTATTATCCATTTAATGAGAACTGGAGTTTCTTGGACATTGAAAATGAATGAGGGCAGTCTCTATGTCAAAATGAATCAAACAGAAGCTGTTCAAAAACTACTTGGTGTTATAATTCATAAGAAAATCACATGGGTGTATCATCTTAATTGAACTATACAGATAGATTATCATTATTTTCCATTTATGAGGATTTAAATTATTCATTATTTTTTATGTAATAAGGATTGGTGTTTCTTGGACATTGAAAATGCATGAGGGCAGTCTCTTTGTCAAAGTAGTTTGTGCAATGCCCTTCCCAATGCAGATCTTTATATACATGGAGAGAGAGAGGTCAAATGCATGAAATATGTTGGTTGAGGATTATGATTTAGAGCTAGTGAGGTGATGGGTTGTAATAATGGCTGAGGAGTTGGGGGGTGATTTCTCTAAATTTCATCAATGCACTTTTATCGGAACATAGTTTATATTGTTTGATGGATGTATTAGAAATAGACAATTTATTACCACAGCTGCTACATATAGCATGTAAAAAAAAACATTTTCTTCTTTCAGACAAATATATCACTAGTAGCCATTGTACCTATGTCATTGTCTACTGTGTCATTATCTTGAGGTGCTGCTGACAATGCTTGTAGCTCAGCTTCAATACTGTGTGCAAACATTTCCATTGACTCTCTATGTTTCTCGGTGAGGCCAACGAAGAACATTTTGTCCAACCTTCTCTGAAATTTTAAGTTACAATAAGAGAAACCATGTGACTACAAGAATTATGAGAATGGACATCATATGAGAATTGTTTATAAAATGGCAAATTAAATGAGGACTTGATCTTCTGACATCAAGTTCTTATCACTTGTTCACCACCTATGTAGGGGCATTCACTCATCGTATTCGAATCGGATATGCTCTTGTTTTTTTCTGCTTTTTCAGGTATTCACATATATTTGGATTCAAATACATCCAAGAAAAATCATATTTGAATCTGAATCTGAAATCCGAGATCACAATCCGAATCTGAGTTTTGAATCATATCCAACTGACTTTTGAAATGTAAGAACATTTTAAACCTAAAACCGATCCAAATCCAAATTCAATCAAATGTTTATGTATATCTCAATCTGAATGCGATTGGACATCATTTCTCAAATCCAATCCGATCAGTTTTTTGATAGGATAACAAATTTGTTTCCATACCAGATTTTTCTAGAACAGTTTGGTCAGATGTTTGAATCAAGTTAGATATACTGACATCCATGTACCCATTAATGTTCATCCACCTGACTAAATGGCTAGACTAATTAAAGAACATTTTCAGTTTATCAAAAGGCAACAAATTAATGAATACCAAAGTACACATCTTTTGGCAAAACGAGGCCCAACTGGGGTCTAATTAAGTAACCCCCGTTTGCCTAATGATGTCAATGATATGAATGTCAACCATTCTTTATATTATTTCAAATATGGAGGCAACTACTTGAATTATGTAACTAAATCATATCTCATTAGCAACCAGGATTAATTTTAATACATGATTTTTCTTACTGAATCTGATGGATTTCATATTAATTTCAGAAAACACTATTAATTCAATTTATATAATACCTGACCTATTCTACTAATTCGAATTTAAATCCAACTTGGAAACAAATCAATTAGCAACATTATCCTCCATTCAGTAGGAAAAAGTAATATCTAGCTATACTCAACCCAAATTTGTGCTACATCCCTAAATTTTCACTGAGAAGTGTGATTTTTCCTTGTAAAACTTTGTAACTAATGTGTAATGATCTCATAGATATTGTCTCATTAATGCTTACCTTTGCAACATCAAGTACATAACTGCCGAGGGACGGGTGCATTCTTATGCAGCGGCGAATTGCATGTGACTCTTGTAAACATGATTTCTCTGTCAATCTTGCTACCTAAAGCAAAAAGAAACAAGTAGAGAAGCTCAAGTAAATTTTCAGTAGTTATATCATGAAAAAAAGTACTTGGTTTTGGAGTTATGTCCAAAAAGTTCATCTTCAGTTGAGAAACTTAGCAAGCTTGTTTATCATAGTGGACCTATAATCCCTTCACATATTGCTTTAACACTCTGTTATGTTTGGATCAAGATATGTTTCAAGAAATTCAAGAAATTCAAGAAAAGGCCTTCTTCGAGATTATGTCTAGAAGTTGAGGCCTGGAATGAAGTTCTCCTGTTCTTAGTCAGTGATCAAAGATATCGTGTAAACCTAAAATCTTTATTTTACATAGACAAAATCAAAGCAGGTGAACAACAACTAAGGTTTGGGTGAGTAGGATGAGTATTTCATCCTACTATATAGAAGTGGGGTGAAGCTCACACCCAACACCTTGTTCATGTAGGGTACATGAGCTGCTTTGGTGTTTTAGGGTGACTCCCCTATAGTGCTTCAACTTGTGCATCGGTGACCTCCCTTTTTCATTACGGAGAATTGGCAGCCAGAGAGTTCAAAACAAAAATTAACCGCCTACCAGCCCCTTCTCCATCCATATATAAGTGAATTAACAACTAAGGTCATACGGAATGAATTCATTAATATGTATAACATATCATGAATGAATGGTTATACCTGCAAAGTTATAGCATTATGAACCAGCTCGTGCACAAGAGGATCATTGACAAAATCATGTAATGGCATAGCAATTTGGGTTATGTTGTATGGATCTATCTCTTTGCTCATCATGCTTTGATTTCTCCTAGCATCCCTCTGCACAAAAATTATAGTCATGCCAAATAGAGGATTATATACAAAATGTGTACTCAAATAGTGCCTTCCATGTAGAGATATACAAGCGAGTCAAGCTCAGCTTGACTCGCTTGTACACGACTATATATAAAATATGTTCTCAAATACTGTCCTTCGTGTAAGGATGTACAATGAGTCGAGCCAATTCGGGTTTGATGAGCTACGGCTTGAGTTAAAACTCAAGTTATAAACAACTCAAGTTCGAGTTACATGAGTTTGACTTGGCTTGTGTCTTCCCTATTAGTTAATCTTCAGGGACATGTCAGTAATTTCTGATGAAATTTAACACCCTTTTTGTGTTTTTCATTTTCATTCAAAGAAAAAACTATATGAATCATGTGACACGAGCTTAAACGAATCAAGCGCGATCTTGGACTCGGTTTACCGAGTTGAGTGAAGCTCTTCTCATAGCTCGAATTGAGCTCGAGTTCTTTTCACTCATTGTCCATCTTTACTTCCATGAAAAAAAATGATCAATAATTGATATCAATTAAAGTTTGAAGGTCATGATATTGTGACATCTAGTAATGACACTTAGAAAATCATGCAATGCTCACAACTGTAAGAACTGATTGTGGCTGTTTATGGTAGAAAGAACAACTACATTTTAATAGGGCGACTTACAAATTCCTTTCAATTGTAAATCCACAACTAAGCAAATAGTTTAATGTTTTGTCGATATCATTAGCCCTGAAGGTAGGGAGGCCAAGTAAACTCTCAACTAAGTTTTATTGGAAAAAATGACTTATGGGCCCACAAAATCTTTTCAGCTAAATGGTGCCCCTCAACTAAATGTTATAGTTCCTCACTAAAATTTTGAAAAATTAAAATCGAGTTACGGAAAATAGTAAATAAAATGGTGATGAAAAAAATAAAGTACTTCCTTTGTCCATTTTTTGGAACTAAGAAAAATAACCAATAGCATTCATTTTAACTAACACTTGAAATTTTCTAGGGTAGCCCTCTCTCTCTCTCTCTCTCTCTCTCTCTCTCTCAAACGAGTCAAGGTCGAGCTCACTCATAAAGCTCGACTTGAATTTAAGCCAAGCAATATGTGACTCATGCACAAGCTCGAGCTGACTGCAAGCTCAGCCCTTCTTGTTGTGCATTCCTAATCATGAGGAAGCAAATTAAATGTAAAATTGATGAATATTGCCAAAATTTTGTCACAATTGAGCTTACTCTTGCAAAAAGCTCCACTGCCAACTTTGGCATCAAATGCTTAAAGGGACAAATATCCACCAGACACGCAGTATGAGGTTGCTCAGAGCGTTGCCTTTCTGCCTCTTCCGTGGCCGAAGTCATGCTAGGATAAAGTAGATATCTAGCTGCCTTTACAGTGGACAACTCATAGATGCTAATCACTCGATCCAGTGGGTGTCGCACCATCGTCACCACCGAAGTCCTTTTCTTTGGTAATTTGGACACAATACTATAGCCACCATGTATATTTTGCACTCTGCACTTTGGTTTTCTGCATTAGAAACAAGACCCACATACAATATTAGTATAGCATTTATGTTTTCACGTACACTGTATAGGGTGTCAATATATCCCAAGTGTAACAGATGTTTGACTGAACCATTCTGAAAAAAATCGGATATGTGAAAAATTTGGCTAAGAAATAGGAAAGGATTCAGATATACATAAATATTTGACTGGATTTAGTTTTAAATAAATATTTTATGTCAAATGCTCTTACATTTTAAAAATCAACTAGATTCAGTTCAAAAATTGTATTTGGATTTGGATGTGAATGTAAGAATTTGGTTCAGATTGTGAAATTGGATTTCGGATTCAGATATGATTTTTTTTTTTGTTCATATTCAAAATTGAATATTCGAATATCTGAAAAAGCGGATATAGTGAAGGGTAACAATGCCAGTCCAATGCAGTAATTCTGCAAATGAATGAACAGACACTAACTTCTAAAATCACAGATGGAATAGTGAAGGATTCAGAATCTTTTTCCTTTAAACTCTCGTTGAAACGAAATGATTCAGTAAGTTCAAGCTCCAAATTTTTCCACTTATTTCGTCTATGATTAAAACTAGTCGATGACCAGTAATGGAGTATACTAACCTTGAATCCCACTCTTGCATGTCACATGTGACGGGGCAAACATTGTCAGGATACAGTTGCATGAGAAGGCTGGCACAAGCGAAAAGATGATGGACGTCGCACAGAAATTCACAATCAGTTAGTGAGATGAGGGCCTTCAAGAGTTCAATCAACACTTATGATACACATTTATACATAGCATGAATTTATGTATATAAAAAATATATATTGAGATTCATATAACAATGGACAACTTTGACGGTTAAATCAAAATTTGTAAGAGATTTAAAATAAATTGTCTCAGTTTTATGGTTCAGAAGATTATGATCTATACCTATGCAGCAACATGGGTGCACCTCAACAACTGCTGCACCCGTGTTGATGCTGGTGCTGGTGCTTGTGCTTCACCAATGCAACATGTCGGGTGCCGTCAACTGAACTAGACCAAAACCTACCATTTTAACTATGCACCCGACTAAACTCGCCATAATACTAATAGTTTACAATGACTAATATATATATACACGCACGCACACAAACATACAGCATCTGCACTTATTTTTTTTTTTTTTTGTTAAAATTATTGTATCATCACCTGCACCCTTCAACCATTTGACAAAGATCTACACATTAGAATTTTAATTTCTGACTCTTCTATGTAGTCACATTTTCCATACAAAGCTTAAAATTAGTAGACAGAACGTGCATGTGTATGTGTGTATGTATGAATATATACATATATATTTATATTTATAGTTGTATGTGTGTGTAGGCAGAAGTACTTGCCACTTTAGAAATACAAATCCCCCCGTTCTGGGTACATGGATGAAGAAAAGTATGTCTTGTAAGCTCTTTAATTGCTTTGTCTCGTTCTCATTATCAAACGCGTAGGATGAATCTGCCCAACCCTTTACAATATTCTCGCAGCTTTCAAAGCCATTCTCCATGGGGGACGAAGCAAATGCCACTAATGTGATTGCTGCACAAAGTAGAATAAGTTCTAGTCTCCACTAATATAATCTAGATGAAGCCAGAAAAGTAACAAACCATCCTTCAGTACAGCCATTAAATTAATAAAAGATATAATGAAATGGATATGAAAAAATTAGAAACTAGTAGAAATGAAAATGCACCTTGAATGGCCTGTTGAAACGCATATGTGGCATGTCATTAGGCAGTTTGAGAAGTGTTATGCTCATGTATCATAAAACAGGGTGGGTCATACATGCAAGTTAAAGTACATAGAGATCTCATTGCTTGGTACCGAAGCAACTTCGGACCATAGGTGCAAGAGGAAGGAAGGAAGCTTGGGCAATCATTCAAGTAGTGAGATTACTCCTACTCGCCGGAAGTAAAAGCACAATTACTAAAATGGTAGCACCTGAGGGGGAGCCAGAAAATTCTGGCTAAGGAGAACCAAATATAAAATTTAAAATTTTACGAGGCACTAATGTGTAAGTAAAAAAATTTCTCAAAAATATAAATAAAAAATTCGATCTGGTTGCGAAAGCACTAAACGTTGCAGTTGAAAAGGGTGCATGACTTTTTTTTTCCTCGAAAAATGGTGGGTGTGGACAGCAACAGTCGACTCAGGTTGACCGAGTTAGGTGCCACACGTTCAATCAGCACCTGCAATCATGTTGCATCATTGGAAGCGCAGCGTTTGTTTGTTTTGGTGTATTCACGTCACATACATGAAAATACGTGGGACAAAACTATTTGGTGAAAAAGTATGGGGCCTCCTAAATGCTTCTGAAGATGTGGTTGGGCAATCCTTCGTCCATTAGGGGCCCAAACTTTGTAAAATTGTATTTAGTGGAAACTTGAAAATAATAATGAAGTCAAAGCTTGTTATCACCATTTTCCTTTTGAGTTTCTTTTAGTCATCCATCTTGAAAAAGATTGTTTCTCTAGGGATTTAGCACAATAGAGTGTATATATATATATATATATATATATATATATATATATATATATATATATATATATATATATATATATATATATATATATATATATATAAGACCACTTGGGTTAGAGATAAAAACAAAACCTCTTAAATCACTGCTAAAATAAGTTTCAAACAAAATATAAACAATCTAAAATGTTTATAAACACTAGTTCAACATAAAGCAAGTCTTAAGTCAAGTAGTGTATATGAAAAAAGATAAATTTTGCTACTAGTTAAGATATATTTCTCATTAAGAACATTGTTAAGATCGCATATGTAAGGATGGATTGGCATGAAAAATATGTTTAAGCAATCAATTTTAAGGGGTCTGGTTTTTAACCCGGACGTACTAGTCTTTGATCTATCAATTACTGCATATATATAAATATATAGAAGTTGGTGGGAAAAAATGCTTAGGTCAGGATAAAAACTAGACCCCTTAAATTTTTGCTAAAAATTTATTTTTAAAAAAATATAAACATCCATATATATTTATAAAAACTATTTTCATATAAAACATGCTTTCATTCAAATTGTTTTTGTAAACAATGCACATTTTTTTATTATCAAAATAGTAATGCTATGTAGGCCATTCATTTTTTCTTGTTATAAAAAAAAGGTATTAAAATCTAACAAATGATTAACTTCATAAATGTTTTGCATCAACATATGCATGAGATCATATCTGCAAGGTTAGACAGCAAGAAAAGGCATGTTTTAAAATTAGAGTGATGACCTAACCGTCTAGTTTTTACCAATTATATATATATATATATATATATATATATATATAATATTGAAATTATCCAGCTATTTCTAGTTGTGAAATGGTTTTTTCTTTTCCTTTTCATCACCAAAATCCATCACAAGAGATGCATTGGTCACAGTTTTTGTTTGACCACAGTTTTTCAAGACATTAGAAATGATTTTTGGTATTTTTAGCGACAGAAAAAAAATTCATCTGGCACACACACACAAAAATATATACATACATACATACATACATATATATATATATATATATATATATATATATATATATATATATATATATATATATATATATATATATATATATATATATATATATAAGGTGAAATCATTAGATCTTTGGCCAATTATAACCCCCCATGAAATGCATTATTCACAATGTTTCAGAAGCCATTGAGGTTGAGAACAACACTAGTGGCAATGTCTAGTAGATGATCATCAGTACACAAAATCTTCTTTCAAGTTACAGCACGCACCTGCTGCCAGCAGAAGCACCACACAATTCTTGGTCGCCCAACCATCCATCTCTCTCGTTTCCTTCAAGCCTACAAGAGGATGAAAAAAGTACTTATCATTGCCAAAAAGAACAAAAAGGGTACTCCATTGGATGACCTGATGAAGCAGAACCTTATCCTCCAAGAACTTAAAGACGAACTTCTGATATCAGACAAAGGGAAATACCTTTTCTTAACAAAAAGAAGAAGTAAAATGAAGTGTGAGAGAACTTTCGACCACTGGGACTTTATAAGCTAGTTGGATTCCAAGTTCTCATGATAATTTTTTCTTCATTACAATCAAGAAAATGTCATTTCTATTGGGAACCATTTTTTTTAACCCATACCATTCTTGTCTTTATAGATCACAGACTCTTTCATATAATTGAGAGGGACATTTTGGTCATTGCCAATCCATAACACGTCAATAACATATAACAAACTGGCCCCTCGGGAAAGAATACTAATTTAATTTGCCATTTTTCTTTTCCTCACCATTGCTGGTACTGGAATTGGGCTGACCCATGCGCAGGCCGACTCAAAAAATCTGAGCCCAGTCGGGGCCTGGTGAGATTAAATTTTTAAAAAAATATATAAAATAATATATATATAATTATAATAAAATATTATAAATTATATATATAACTTAATAAAAATTTTAAAAATTAAATTATCGGGCCCGGATCGAGCTTATCGGGCCCACCCGGGCTCAAGTCAGGTCGGGTACTAAGTACCCAGCAGCGGCCCAGCCCAGTGCCCAGCCTTGGTGGTACACCGACCAATATGAGTATGGACTTCAAGGAACACACACACTCTTTCAGTGACACTTGCCACCAAGTTTTGTCGTAATCCCGGGTATTGCTGCAGTGTACTCGGGACACTGCTTATGCTGATCTCCATGCTGCAAAAACAGTATCCTAAGGTGATCTTTTAGTCTTCGTATCCAAATGCATGATCAATGCTTTTACAATTTAAAATGGAGATCACCCTTTATGTTTAGAAACAAACTACATCAATTTTGTTGGGCATCTCAAAATTAAGGATATGGTCTTACATATTAAATAAAGCTGACAATAATCCAAAATGTTTTGACATATATATGCTCTCTATCTTGTTCTAGGTTTTACTTAAAAAGACCGAGCTGTGTGCACCAGCAAGAAACAACATCAAAGGGATTTTAGGGCATTTTTGCTGTTTCTATAAAAAAAAATGGAATTTTTTTCGGTATCTTTTTACCCTTATCGGGGTATAGTTGTCAGGCTATGGATGTGAAGTCAATTTCACATCCAAGTGCAGAAAGATTGTGCATCAGAGTTGGTGGGGTTAGCTGGTCACCCAAAGTCATGTGGAGACGACGCCTCCTCAGTTTGATTTTTGTGTGTACTATTTTCTGAACTTTGAGGTGAAAAGTGTATCACATGATCCCAAAGCAAACCTAAACTCTCTCCAGGCAAGGGAAACAAAGGTTGGCTTTTGCATTTCACATGCGACCTACATGAAAAATTGATAGAAATACAACCTACCTATTTGATACCAGCAACCTCAATTTCTTATAGCAAAGGTCAGAAGTTATTCTCCCAGTGCATGAAGTAAATCAATGGTTTTCTCATTCGGAAAGCACACCTTAGGATCTTGTTTTCTGTCTATATAATTCCAGCTATTGGATGAACCGTTATTAAGTTGTAGTTTCAAAAATGATATGTATGATCCATCATATATAGAAACTAGGTGCTCATATAATGTTTGGATCTCTCAGATCGAGAATTCAATATACCCTTTTTCGTATTAAGTTGGGTGTAGAACCAAGTGATTTGAATTTTTCCAAAATGACATGAGGAATGTCCATGGTAGTTAAACACACAATTAACTGCCTATCATTTTTCATTTGGTCGCAGAAATAGGTGCATGAATACATATTTTTTATAAATAAAATGTAAACTTCACATCTTAAATTGAAGACATAAATTATATTATTTATCGTTTTACTCTAATGTCACCACAATGGGTTTTTGAATTGCCCAACGGTTTAGTGAATTGGTGAGTCGAACCAGAATCATAGTCGTGAATTGGACAGATTAGAAAATATATCTTTGAAATTGAGAAACCAAATGAAAATGTAAAAAAAAATAGAAAATCAGAAAAAAAAGGGGAAAAAATAGAATAACGTAAAAGAACAAACGCACTTCAAGGCATAATGACCCAATAAAACTATGCCAATTTTGCAAAGAAATTAGAAGATGAAAGAGAACTTTTTCCTTTAAGGGAATATCACACTTTTGGACCAATAACATTCTCTTTTAACTTTGGCATTCACAACTAGTTAACTACGTCTTAAAAAAGGAATTTTGGAAAAGCTTATTATGATATTCATTTTGTAAAAGGAGAAAATTTGATGGGTCTTTTTCAAAAATAAAATAGTGAAGCTCTCACCGAAGCACCCTTGGAAAAAAAAAAAAAAAAGGGAATTCGAGAAAACCTTTGGGAGCCCCAAGGTCTTTAGTCGTACCAGCAGATTGATTTGATTTGAGTAGATATTATGCTTTGTCTTTTTACTAGGTCTTATGCAGTAGACAGAGTTGTGAGTGCCGTTCTGTGCACGCAACATACATATACCATAAGAAACAAAGGGACATTTTTTATATTGAAAAAAATGTCCTTTTGAGTCTTTTTTACTTTTCAACTTTTCTTTTATCCTTACGAATTTTTTTTTTTTTCTTATTTAAATGGAGAACCATGCGGACACAAAATTTAGTGCACCAACACAGGGTACTTAACCAGTTTCACCGATTGAATCTGAAACCTTTGAAGGAGGACGGGCAGGAGTCTGAAACCTCTGAAAGAGGAAGAGCAGTTTGGGTTCTCATTTAGGCAGCTTACACTAACTCATGCTAACTTTTGTGTATTTATTTTTACATTCTAGAATTTATATGTCTATTGCATTTTAAGTTTTTACATTGAAGTTATTTCTCTCTTTCAAATTTTTATTTATGACAGCTTTCTCTCTTTAAATGGTCACTTCTTCACGTGCTTCACCAAGGTCCCAACTACTTTGGAACTTGAATGAAACCCGAGTGAACTTCCACCAACATGAGTGTCCCACCTGTCACCCTTTCTAATCAAGGATCTCTCCCTCTCTTTTTCTCTCTCTCTCTCTCAGCTCTTTGTGATGCTTGTCACCAAGTTTTGTCTAATGGTACACCAATCAATATGACTGCCCACACTTCAAGGGACTCTCTCTCTCTCTCTCTCTCTCTCTCACACACACACACTCAATGACACTTTTCACCAAATTTTGTGTTAATACATCCCTTTCATTTCATCCTATAGCCTTTGGAGAAAGCATTATTGAGGTACTAGGACCAGTACCCCTTATGTTTATAAACAAGGTCCAATTAATTTTGATTTGATGGTTATCTAAAAAATAAGGGTTTGGTCTTACATGTCCAACAAAGATGACAATAATTCAAAATCTTTGACATATATATGTTGTCTATCTTGTTATAGGATCTACATGAAAGGCTGAGTTGTGTGCACCACCCTAGAGCATGAAACAAATATGCATCAAATGGATTTCAAGGCATTTTTGCTATTTTCAAAAAAGAAATGGATATTTTTTTTACTTCTTATCATTTTCCCTTATTATTTTCTCTTATTGGGTACATTTGGCAGGCCAGGGACATCCTTATAATTTTGCATCCCAGTGCCCAAAGATTGTCCGTGGGAGTCGGTCCATGAATAATTGCCTCAAGGGCAACATAACTGGTCAGCTTAAGGGACATGGAGGCAATGCATCCTCATTTTGATTCTCATGGGTACTACTTTTTTGAGCTGCAAACAATAGCATGTATGGCACTCACATTGAAAGGTATATCATATGACCACACTCCAAAAAAACAGCCCTGAAGACCTTATGGACAAGAGGAAAGAGAAGTGGCTTTTGTGTCTAGCATACCACCTACATCAAGAATCAATAGAAATACCACCTATATTTGTGGCATACCACCTACCACCTACATCCAGAATCAATAGAAATACACCAGCCTCAATTCTTAGCAAAGGATCGGAAATTTTCTTCCAGTGCATGAAGTAAATTTATGGTTTTCTCATCAGAAAGCACATCTTAGGATCTTGTTTTCTGACTACACAATTGAAGCTATTGGATGAACCGTTATTACATGGTAGTTTCAGAAATGATATACATGATCCATCATATAAGAAAATTGGTGTTCTTATGGATCTCTCTTGGCAAGGATCCAATATCTCCCTTGTTCGCCTGAGTATTGAGTTTGGTGTGGCACAAGTGATCTGAAATTGAGCCAAAATGACCTTAGGAATGTCCATGGCAATTAACTGCCTATCATTTTTCGATTGGTCATAATTGACTGAGACTCAATGTGTGGCCTAGATTTTCCAAGGTTCACAAACTTGGCTTGCCATAGTTCCCGTTTGGATCCCCACTTTCTAGGCATGGTTGGTTGGTTGCAACTCGCCAAGTTTGCCACCTACATTCCTGGCTCCTACTTCAATCTCCTCCTAATTTCTTTTGCTCTCAAACGAACCATGTTTTCTTGTTCAAAGTCTGCCAATTCTTCTCTTATAAATTGAGTTGCCTTAGATTGCCCTCCCAGAATTAGGCACTTGGATCATCTCTTCGATTGAACCTTCCTGTCTCTCTTTCATCAACCGGTGGATCATCTGCTAGGACAAATATCTCAAAAATTAATGAAAGAAAGAGAGGTTGGCTTTGCAATGTTCTATAGGTCAAGCTAGCTGTATCTATATTTGAAATATTGTTGTTTTTTCTAATTGAAATTACTGTTTTTCAACATTGGTTGTGGCAGAAATGAATTTTGATTTAAAAAATTACACATTTGAATATTTTTTTCCTGTAAGACTCAAGATTATTTGACCCATCTCTTTCTCCCAATATCCTGGGATGGAAAGGTTTTGAGAAATGATTCAATGATTCAAGTAGTTGAGGGGATTGGGGAAGCGAAATGGCCCTATCAAACATTTTCAGATAAATGGACGGATCTTTGCTGGTAGTCAGTCTGTAATCTGGTTTCTGGTTGTTGGTATTCAACCTACCTCTCTTTTTTGCTTTTATGTTTCCAAAAGACTTTATCAACACCTTTCTTTTCATTTCTTTTTTTTCAAGTGACTTTTTTTTTTTCACCGTCCTAAGAGCATGCTTTGGGACCTTTAGAAAACTGTTAAGAGAACTGTGACATAACAGCGACCATGGGTATCCTAACCTAGTGAGTGACCGCACTTGCAAATGCATTTGTTCACTATATACAAACCATCTTGTGCCAAATATAAATTAATTGATGAGAATGAAGTAATCATCTGAAGATCTTCAACAGTAGCCTACATCGCAACAAAAGTTGAGAAATATGCTGAGAAATATGCTGGTGTTATATTATGTTGGCATACGTGTATGGTTTTTTTTTTCTTTTCTTTTAAGACTCATAAAGGGTGTCTAAATTGACATCTTCTTCTTTGGATTACGCTTGAATATTGCAGGATATCAGCGGTAAGCCAATATGGAAGGAAAGCATGAGAACAAATAAAAGGAAAATCAAGAGCCACAGAGGAAGGAAAAAGTGAAGAGCCCGAAAAAGGATAAGGAGCACGACAACAAATCCAAGGAAGGGGCACCAAAGAAGGAGAAGGACAAGAAGAACAAAGAAGCACAGGTCAATGAAAATGGCAATGCAGTGGAAAAAGAAAAGAAAGGCGACAAGAAGAAGAAGATGTTGGGATTTCCCCATCTGGATAGTCCTGCGTCGATACGGATCCATATCCATTTCGGACCTTAAGTATAAATACACGTGTCTCGTGATGGTGAGAGACACATCAAGTTAATCCGGTCTGAGTAATCGGTCCCCTTAGCCATACGTGAGTTGTCTGTCCCCATTACTGGGCTGCTATGGCTGAGGAGAGAAACCCATTGCCGCCGCCGCCACCGCCGCTGGGGAACGACTCTATGGGGACGGTAGTCGTTCTTCCCACAGCCGCCGACATTCAGTCGGCGGTTGCCTCTACAGGTTCTTCTTCCGCCCTCTATGAAACACACGCATGAATCATGAATGCTTATTTTTCGATTTCTGCATTTTCGTTTTGTTCGCTATCTTGTTCATCAGAAAGCTCCAACAATGGGTTATGGGCCCACTCCATGTTTCTGCTGCGCCGTGCCTTTGATTTCTATTCGAAGGGCAGTGAGAGGGCGACGATGGGAGTTAGGGCTTCCATTGCAGGCGTAGGCGTGCGAGAGGTGCGGCCGATGGTCGGTCGTTTCCTCCTCGCCCCATTGCAGGCACAGAAACAGGGAAAGGCATTGGTTTTTTTTTTTTCGTTGAAGGGCGTCGTTGGGAAGGGAGGCCACCGGTGGTTTCACCATCGCCGGACGGGGTCGTTGGATCCTCCTAAACCCAAGGGAGACTTGCCGGTGGCTTCTCCCGCCGCGGTTGCAGACGCCCCATTTTGAAGAAAGGGGAAAACAGAAAAAGAGAAAGGGACGGCAGGGAGGAGCGGCGGCCTGGAGGGGTAACGGCCGGGAAATGGCGACCGCCGGCGACAGGTAACGGCTGGGAAATGGCGACCGCCGGCGACAGCAATGTCGCCGGACGGGCCCATCAAGTCCACTGGCGTCCACCCAAAGCCGCCGGTGTCTTCCCATTGCCGCTACTGCCTCCACCAGACGAAAACAAAGGGGGCGGGAGAAAGGGCTTCACCCGATTCCGCCACCCACCTTCAAATCTCCACCGACGGGAGGTGCCTCGTCGCTGGGCGGCGCCGTGAGAGTCTCTGGCGCCCACCCAAGGCTGCCGAAGGCGATCTCGCCGCTCGTCTGCCGTTCGGTCTGAGGCAGGGCGAGCGGCGGTTTTGCTGCCTGCGAATCGAGCGAGAGAGACGATCGCACGGTCGAGCGGGGAGGCGGGTCGGACCCGGGTCGGGTCATGCTGACCCGACCCGGATCCATAAAGATTTAATAAAAAAAACGTTTTCGTTGCCGCTCGACGTCCGCCCGCTTTTGTTTTAAAATTTCGGATCGGATCGGGTCCGGTCGGACCCGATCCGTATCCATACGGTCTGAATTCAATACAGAACCGATTCGGTCCGTTTGAGAACCGATTCGGATCCTTTTCGGACCGATTCATCCAGTTTTGGAACCGGTTCGGACCTTTTGAGACCGATTCGGATCCTTTTCGGACCGGTTCATCCAGTTTTGGAAACGGTTCGGACCTTTTCAGACCGATTCGGATCTTTTCTAGCCCGGTTCATTCAGTTTCAGAACCGATACAGGCCTTTTCGAACCGATTCAGAGTTGTTTGAGACCGGTTCTTTCCCTTTCGAGACCGGTTCATCTAGTTTTCCACCGGTTCGGTCCATTTAGGGCTGATACGGGACTGGTTCTAAACTAGAGGAAGCTGGTATATGTGGTTTTATACCCATTTAAGGTGTTTAATGGATTGGTTCGATCATTCTAGATCGATACGGGACCGATTCATTATGTTTTATGGAGCTTTAATGAATAACTTAAATAGCATTAAGTTGATTATGCAGAAATGATTCATGTGATTTGTATGTTTCATTTTAAATGTGTTATTATGACATATTATATTCTTGTATCATGTTTTGTTTAAGATTATGCTAAGGTTAATTTTTATTGCATGATCATAAAGCTGTACGATAACGCTAATGTAAGGAGCCTATGATTAGTTAAATCATGTTATACCTCACCAAAGTGACTACGCATGATTTAAAGACACATTAGTGTTTCATGTTGTACTTATTCTCATCTGAAGTAACATTATTACCCAAAGGTAGTGTGTTATGTTCAAGAGAACAAGTAGAGTAAAATAGGAAAATAGATTCTTATATAGTTCTGTCATTTTACACCCAAAGGTGTTATGCTTAACTATAGTTTAGATTTACATTTCCTAGTTTTACTAGATAAAGTTAAGACGGAATACATTTGTGTATTAGGTATATTACCAAAGTAGTATCCTAATGACCCCGGGTATTTGTCTTGGAAATAGTAAACATAAAGAGCCTTTTAATTAGTTTACTATTCCATATGGTTTGTCTCATATAATGCATGTCAACTTTTGGATGTCTTTTGTCATCTGCCGTGCCTGGTTCAATTTATTTTAATGGCTCAAATTCTATCCCTTTACTTGATGATTCAAATTATGCTGAATGGAAAGAAAAATGTTGTATTTACATTGAGGTGTATGGATCTGGATATGGCTTTGAGGCGGCCTGAGCCACCACCTCTTACACCAGAAAGTACACATAATGAAATAGTGTATTTTGACAAGTGGGAGCGTTCTAACCAACTAAGCTTGTTGCTTTTGCAATCAAGGGTCGCTAAGAACATACGTGGTGCTATCCCACCTTGTAGATCGGTGAGAGAGTTCTTGGATGCAGTTGAGGCTCAGTTTGTCAGCTCTCACAAAGCCAGAGCCAGTACCCTAATGTCAAAGTTAATATCTATGAAATATCAAGGAGGAAGTAACATTCGCCAGCATATGTTAGAAATGAGGAACATTAATTCTCAATTGAATGACATGAAGTTGACTATTTCTGAATCATTCTTGGTATTCTTTACTTTGACCTCTTTACCAGTTGAATATACTCCTTTCAAGATCAGTTACAACACACATAATACTGAATGGACATTCAATGAGTTGATGTCTAAGTGTGTTGAAGAGGAGAAAAGAACGAAGGGTGAGAAGTTGCAAAGTGCACATATAGTTTCTCACTCTGGGGTTGGTAAAGTTGGCATAAAGAAAAGTTCAATGAAAAGGAGTGCCAAGAAGAAGTCAACAACTCAAGCTAATTCTCAAACTGCACAGACTAACTTAGCTCCTATAAAGTGTTTCTTTTGCAAGAAAAAGGGGCATAAGAAGTCAGACTGCATCAAGTACAGGAATTAGTTAGAGAAGAAATGTAATATGTCATTTGTTTCACTTGAAAGTAATATGTTACATGTTCCTATTAATAGCTGGTGGATTGACTCTGGTACTAATAAAAGATGATTAGTACATGCTATAGCACCGCCGTTTGGGTCATATCTCTGAAAAGAGAATAAAGAGACTCATAAGTGAAGAGATCTTACGATCTCTTGATTTTACGGATAAAGACACATGTGTAGATTGCATAAAGGCAAAGCAAACTAACATATATAAAGAAGGTGCCGAGCGATGTACTGAAAAGTTAGGAATTGTTCACACAGATGTTTGTGGACCTTTCCCTCCTTCTTACACAGGCGAAAAGTATTTTGTCACCTTTATAGATGACTATTCTCGGTATTTGTATCTCTACTTAATCTTTGAAAAATATGATGTGTGTCAAGTTTTCAAAGACTATAAGAAAGAAGTAGAGAAACAAACTGGTGAGGTTATCAAGATAGTCAGGTCAGATAGAGGTGGTGAATATTATGGTAGGTTTACTGAGATGGGACAAAGGGAGGGACCATTAGCGCGATTTCTAAAGGAAGAAGGCATTGTGTCTCAATACACTATGCCTGGCAGCGCTTACCAAAATGGTGTTGCTGAAAGAAGAAATCGTACGCTTAAAGAAATGGTTCGAGCTATGTTAAATTACTCTACTCTCCCTCTAACCTTGTGGGTGAAGCTCTCAGGACAGCAGTGCATATCCTAAATAGGGTTCCTACTAAGGTTGTTCCTACAACTCCCTACGAGTTATGGACAGGTAGGAAACCTTCTCTTTCTTACATGCACATATGGCGATGTCATGCTGAAGCTAAGTTGTACAACCCTTACATAAAAGCCTTTGATCCTAGAACAACCAGTGGTTTCTTCATTGGTTATCCAGAAAGATCGAAAGGCTATAGGTTTTATTTTCTATCTCATACACCACATATTGTGGAAACAGATAAGGCTAAGTTCCTGGAAGATGGCTCATTTGGGTTAGATGCATTACAAAACCTCAATTTTGAGGAAATACAGGATACTGAAAGTAGACCTGATAAAGAGAATGTAAATGTGTATGATTATGTTGTCTCTCGTGATGACATGAATGCAAATCATACAGGTAATGCATCAGATCCAGATGAATTAAATGTAGATCATACTAATGAACACGAACAGGATGTAGACATACAAATTGAAGATGATCAATTACCTGTTCA